>LJIJ01000964.1:0-63520 GCA_001718145.1 Orchesella cincta
CTGCTTAGCACACTAAAGCTAGGGGAGAGCAAAATCCAGTTTTGTTTTGAGTGCATTTTTCGTTCCTTCAAGTGCCTTCAGTTTCAGTTCATTTCTTTCACTGAACGGCAACGTCGCGTCGCCTTCTACTAGAAGACTTCTAGTTGATAACCGTTTCTTCGACTTCGACTGTGGCTTTTGATTTTGACTTCATTTATGTGTTAGCGTGTTTGTTAATTATTTTGCGAGATGGCAAGCACACCTGGAAACTCGTCTTCCAATCAAAATCAAAATGATTCTGGACAAGTTGATGGCTTCAGATACATTGGGCCAGAAGCTCACAACACCTTTCTTTATTTGCAGAAGTCTAAACGTGGGAAGAAGAAGGATGACCAGTGGAGCCCTTCCATTTTTCAGCTGATCCCTCCAGAAGACAATTATTCCAATTTGGCGAAAAGTGATCTTTACAAGAATATTCGGGTAAGATAAGATGAGTTATATTGTTATCGTTATCGGATTGAATAGAGAGGAGGAATTTATGTTTGTTCTGAAGCGCGCAGGTGGCTCGAACTACCCAGGAAGGGAGCTGGACAGGGACATTCCAGGTGTGATGCGGATCCTTAATGAGGACTATTTTGTGGAAAACGAGGAGGAAGATATGGTCATTCCGTTGGACACCTACTCCAGTGCTTTCATTTATCGCTGCATTGCGAATAAGAACAAGGGCTTGCCTCTTCCTCATCCTTGGAAATACTTGTAATTGAAGCGCGTTAAAAAGTAATCTAGTTCAACGTTTTTTGGAACCCATTTTTATGAGATTTTGGTATTGTTTTTAGGATTCCTCATGCAACCTCCAAGTATGGTTCCAAATATGATGCTAGAAAAATTCTTACAGAAGAAATGGACTGGGATGATATTGATCCGTTGGTGTTCCCTCCTAATCACGAACGGATCACTGCTCGTCAATGGATTGAGGAACTGAGGAGGATCAAAGCGGAACTGGATAAAGAAGAGGCTGAGGCGATCGGGGATGGTAGTCAAGATGAACACTCGCCAGGTGACCAGAACGGAACCGCTAGTACCACCAACACTTCGGACGATGTCGAAGACGCTGACAAAGAAGGAGAAGAATCTTCTCGAAATAATCAACCAGTTGCATCTACCAGTCGTGGAACCAGTCACAGTAGTCGTAAATGGCATTCGTGTCGTAAGCGATTAAAAGTATTATCGGAATCAGAATCTGATGGGGATGACATGTTTGAGGCGGTTTATGTAGCAAAGAGAAAAGGTATTCGCATAGCGGCTGTTCGGCAGAATTCAACTCGGAACGCACAAGATTCCCCAAGGAGTGAAAAGGTCGATCCTGCGGCGGTTTACAGCAAGTTAAACCGTAAGAAGATAGCCCACGAGAAGGCCACCACCTGTGCTGAGCTTACGTCTCCAATGCAATTTAGAAACGGCAACGATGAAACTGCAGCGGCACCAGTGCCCGCAGGTGAAGACGAGTCAGCACAAAGAAGTAATAAAACGCCAGCCCAAACTCCCCCTTCTAAATCAACTCCAACCCCTTCAAGAGAAAATGGAGAATCGCCACTTCGGCCAGCTGCTACTAGCAGCTCAGCTTCTGCCTCCAAACCACCTGCACCTCTCCCAACTAACAGAGTTGTCGCCGTTGCTGGCCCTGACAGAAACAGAAACAATCGTCATGTTCCGAAGCGGCAGCCTTCTCCAGCTGGGGATAATGGGTGGGTGAATTGTGACCGTTCCAGCAGCGACGAGTCAGTCCACTTCAGTGAAAATGAGGATGGTGACGGTGACGAAGAAGTAGATGTGAAACCACGGCTTGCGCCATTATGGACGTAAGTTTTTAATTATTGATAATATGTATTTGATCACGTATAATTTTATTTCAGCTTACTATATTCGCCAACATTTGTTTGTTTATAGTCGCTATTATACCATTGAAGAAGGCCAGCGGCTGCTCGACCTCATTATTAAACATGAAGCGTACCGCTACGTGAATGGGAACAAATTTTGGCAACTTGTACAAAAATCGAATAAATTCAACGGGAGGACATTTCAAAGTATGAGAAACCACTTTCTTAAAACTGTGCTGTATAAATTGTGCTCTGCCAAAACCAAATCGGTTTACAAGATCAGCCCCGAGGATCTCAAGAAGTTGAAGAAAGGTGTTTACAGCCAAGACCAAAAACACTCCAAAATATGTCCAGACTACAAAATATAAACTGATCTGAATAGCAATGAATTTTGTCCAAACTGACAATTAATGAAAGATGATTTTTAAGTTGACAACTGTTATTTTTAATATCTCAACAATGCAATCCTTCTAACTTCCATTCAGGAAAATGAATAGGTATATATCAAACTCAATATAATTTTTCCTTTTTACTAGAAACGTATAGAACTGAATACAAACGCTTATTTTGACTATTGTATTTTTATTGATTATTAGCTGTAAACCACGGTGTAAATATTACAATGGATAAATATGATAATAAAACAAAAGTATTATGAAAAGTATTTTTCGTTTAGGATTATATTCCGTGCATAGCGAATTTTGGGTGTCTGGCCCGAATGTTAGGTCTTGAGTGGTGAGGTGGTGGTGGTGGAGTAGCTGGGAAACAAAATTAGGATATATAAGTATGTAACTCTTCATTATAAACCCTGTTTTAAATATCATGTAAATAGTTAAAGTTACGCGATTTCTTGGTATTGACATGATCCGCTTCCGGTTCTGCAATATCATTATGACCACTCTCGATCATGACGGATTTGTAGGGGTCTACAACAATGTGTGTGTAGGGGTTAGGATGATCCAATGCCATGTGTGTGTAAGGGTTAGGAGGATGATGTCGGTTGATAAGTTGGGCAAGGTGGATCTCATGACGTTTGGAGACAGGTCTTTCGGGAATGAAATGGAGGATTTCAGCCATGCGAATCATGTTATCTTCCAGCTCAATCTAGGTCGGACAAGAATGAGCTTTTAGATTTCATAAGTATTAATTGTAAAATTAGGTACTTGAGTACCTTCTTGTCATGGGAGATCGTATCCCCTCGTCCCAGCTCCTCATCAAATCGGAGAGCCCAGTCCTTAGAAAGGCTGAGAGAGTTGGAAACTATTTGCACCGGAGCAATCACTTCATGATGATGAGGATGATCGTGAACACCACCTACACCTACTAGGACGTCGTCAGCATAGTCATATTCAAGGCTTGCAGCTAAAAAAACAAATACGAAACGATTAGTTACTAATTGTTCGTTTAAAACTTAAATAGCATATTCCAGTTTTACCTTGGGTAGCCGCATTCATCAAGAACAGGATGGAAATCAGTGAAAAATACATTTTCCTACGCTTATCACCTACCGAATCCTTCAGATAAGATATGGTGTGAACTGATATGCAAAAATACGTGTCAAAAAAATAGTGGAATCTTCTCAAATTCCAACAAAGTACTGTTAATTGAAGGTGAAACTGTTCATCCTTGACAAACACAATAGAACTGAAAGACAATGGGTTTCAACTTTCACATTTCGTTTCTTTGTACGAATACGAGATATTAGCCTATTTATTTAAAAATGCATAAAATAACCAAACCACAAAACAATCATCAAAATATCCACTTTCATAATATCACCTCCAATTAATTATTAAATACAAACACTACATGCATTTATGTTAATTATATTCACAATAGTAAAAACAGTTTAAGTAATATTAATCTTGATGACATGATAATGACGATGATGATGAAATATTCTGGGACTGAAGCTTATTCTTTGAAAACAGCAAGCTTTGACTTTGACTCTGACTGTTCCACAAAAGTCCCCCTGTCGAATGAGGAGGTCGAGACGGGGGAGGCCCATAATTTCCTCCGGCTCCGGACATCATCATCATTTTGCTATTCATCAGCGAAGACGAAGGAGGGGGCGATGGTGGATGTTGATGGAGATGGTACTTGCTCATCAACATGGAATCATCAGAACTGGTTGGAGGTGGTGGTGGAGAAGATGAGGTGACGGTGGTGGTGGTAAAGACATTATACGATGGGCTACTACTTGCTAGTCATGTATGTTGGGAGGGTCTCGGCTTGAGGATGAGCTTCCCCGTTTCGTCACAACTCATATTAAAGTCGGCGAGAACCTCCCTCGTCCGTCTCGTCAGGATGGAGGGGGCAACTACTCGATTGTGGATGCCGGTAAGGAATAAAAGAGCTGCAAAGAAATAAAACACAAAGAATTCCAATTAAACCGGTTATCGATTGGGTGATTAGGAATTAAATCTTGATGAGTTTCATGATAACCCACCTAGCATGAGACTAGACAACGTAAACAGTAAATGATGGAGTAACGAGTCCATAAAACTTATTTGGGAGGTGAGGGGGTCATTCAACCACTGCCAAGCACCAACTGCCGTAAAAACTGTGACCACCACAAGTAATATCCTCCACCGGATTGTCTGGGGTCGGAGGTACGCTATCACCTCTGTGAGGCGACGTTCAAACGCCTTTAGATCTAAACCAATCCAAAACCAATCATCATCAACACTTGATTAAAACTTCCACAATTCAATGATAATCATCATGGTCAGTGACTGACCGTCAGTCTTACCTTCACAAGTAGTCTGCTCGACGGACATCTTATCAGTAAAATTAACTTCCCTACAAACTACAATTACCCCCTGATTGAATTGACTGATTAAAAACTCCGGTGGAAACTAGCTCCTCTTGATCATCTGTTTGTCACTCGTTCACTCGTCGTGTCACCAACCGGCTTTTTCCAACTGAAAATTGGACTTGATCAATCAAAACAAACCACTACTTCGTCACTATCATCATGATCAGGTGCTTATCGTAGTTTTACTATTCTAATTTAAAGAATATCAAGAAAGAGAGAAGTTGATAAGGTTGCTGAGATTTGTGTGATATTGACTTTTTTGTTTTTCGGTGGGGGTATCACCATCAGCCGACTGTAAATAGTCAATGCACTGCGTTGAGAAAAAGGAGCCCCGTCAGCACATTGGTTTTACCCGAAAATCCATATTCGCTGAAACAGAAGAAAAGTAGGTGATTCCATTTAGGGCTGAGGAGTATGTCTTTTTGCTGTAAAACACATGGCTTAGATGACAACAATCAAAGTCAAGACTGTTTTGAGGTGACAATTCGAAAATAAACTTTTCGGGAGGAAACCTCCAAGATGGCTCCAAACAAGGAGGACTTTTTGGAAAGGAAGATATTGTGCCTGGAGAAGCGGCTGACGCTTATCGAGCGCTTTGTTGAGGCGAGGTTTTGTAAGTCAATTGTAATTGTAGCTTATCATATTCAACTTTGTACATAAATTCATTTATTTATCCGTTTCAGCTGAGTCCCTCCAAGACTATGCTAATGTTACATACACTCCACATTACCATTACCCACCACCACCGTCTCCTTTACAGTATCAACCTAGTTTCAGTCGTCCAGCTCCGGCATCCGTTAAAAGGAAAGCTTTGGAACGAATTGTTGTAGATACTCCTCGCTTTTCTCCGAAGATAAGCAGCGTTCATAGTAAAGCCGTAGATCTAGACGGAGTTAGGGACTGCGTAGTTAAAGTTATACGGCTTCAGCTTCCAGGAGAGGAGAATGCTGAAATCTCTCAGTCATCCAAATCACAATCAGTTCCATCCACATCTACAACCGTTAAAGAAATTGGAGGTGTAGCTTCTCGAACAAGGCGCATAAGAAATCCGGTGGTGAGGGAAGACTTCATAACTGAGAGTCGCCCTCGTCGTAGAAAAGTTGGAGGAGGCGACAGTATTGATAGTTTAGCAACTCCGGCTACCCAAGATGCGGTTGATGAAGACGCTGACGATCAAGATGATATGGCAGTCAATTCTGGGTCACCACTACCATCACCCCAGGTGGCAGATATGGTGGACACCTGTTTTGAGGACGATGATCCACCGGAATCTCATGAGGAAGAGGTGGATGAAACCTACTTCATATTTCCGGGGACATTGCGACCTGCCAAGACGACAAAACGGGAGCTAAGAGCCAGTCGAGGGGCAACAAACAATGATGGCGGCGACGACGACAATGAAGGTGAAGACCAGCTTGGTTATAACAATGACCTATTAGACAAAGACTGGAGTGGGGCTGAGGATGATGCTGCAGACGACGACCCAGCTGACGATCAGAATATTAAACAGCCGACGAAACGGAAGCACGCACCTCCCCGACCTCGGTTACCTGATGGAACTCGTCCCAAAAGAGTGTATTTGAGCTCAACAATAGACTCCATCCGAATTGATGCAATTTGCGTGACAGATCGGACCTTCAAAGAGTGCCACATATGCCACAAACATTTTAAAGATGATGCGATCGACTCCCACATGGAAACCCACACAAAGGCTCGCCACCTCCTTTGCAATTTTGCCAACTGTGACAAAAGTTTTTACACTCATGTCTCGCTAATGAAACACAGAGCAACCCATGAGCCAGAGAAGTTTGGAAGGAGGTGCAGATTCTGCTCTAAACTCTTTGCGCGGAAAGACAAAGCTCTTTACCATGAGCGGAACTGTGTCAAAAGGGCAGCGGAACGGGGGGAAGTAATTGATCCGACCATTGTTGAAGATATGAGTAAGATAAGACACCTTAAATTAAAAATCTCAGTTAACACGATTGTAGCTAACCTTAGCATCCCTTCTTACTCCGTGTTAATTTGAATAGGACGAAGATCCAAGGGACGATGGAATTGGACTCCTCCCACCTCCATTAAAGATGCCCAAGAAGAGAAAAAACGGTGTCCACACTGCCACTTATCAGTTAAACTCTCTAGATTCGAGAAACACTTGAAGGTCCACGACGAGGACGGAAAAAACTGGAAGTGCAACCTGTGTGAAAAGTCGTATTTTAACAAACGTAATTTGGTGCGACACATTGCATCCATGCACCCAGATAAGCAACCTTCAACTACTTCGACAAGGCAGGAAGGTGAAAGCGACGATGGCATCAGTGTGAAGAATGAGGTGTTGGAAGGCGAAGACGAAATTACTGATGAACCTCAAGATAACCAGGAAACTCCGCAGGGGCAAGTTGAGAATGATATGCCGACGACTTGAATGATTGTCATAACTTATTGTACACGAAACGCCTGTATTTTTTTAACATATTGATATAAATTTTCAACTAATTGAGATTTTAATGAGACCGATAATTAATTTTAGGCTTATCGTTAGTGTTCATATACTTGTAAATGTCAAATGTAATATTTACATGTGAAATCTGTACGTGATCTTGGAAATAAACGTCAAATACTAGTTGGTGTGCTGAGGTGGGTAACTTATTCGCTGTGACGTGTTAACCATGTGCATCATTGATAAAGCGTGCATACATAGTGCATTGAAACCAAAACATTGCATTTCTGCTTCGACAACAACTGACAATCGACTTTCTCCAACAAAATATTATTGAAAAAGGTTATCAGGCGAGATTAGACAGTTATCAAAGCAGTTGAAGTTGACAAGGATGGCTCCCTCAAAGGAGGATTTCCTGGAGAGGAAGCTACTCTGTTTGGAAAAGCGGCTGACGCTTATCGAGCGGTTTGTTGAGGCGAGATTTTGTAAGCAGATTTTCAGTTACAAATATAGTTATTCACAAGTTGTAATTTTAGTACGTATCATTACTTTACTAAATTGATATTTAACTTATTTGTGCTGCAGCCGAGTCCCTGCAAGAATTTGCAACGCCCACTCCACCACCTCAACCAAGTTTTAGTCGTCCTGCGCCTGCATCAGTTAAAAGAAAGGCTTCGGAACAAGCTGTGGCGACTCGTTTTTCTCCAAAAATTAAAAAAGTTGAAAGTAAAAACTTGGACTTGAAGGGAGTTAAGGATTGTGTAGTTCAAGTTACAAGACTTCAACTCAAACCGAAGGATGGTAAAAGTTGTCCATCAGCATCAGCCGCATCCACCTCAATCGAAGAAATTGAATCCACCTCTCGAACAAGGCGTACGAAAGCTCCGATTGTAAAAGACGACTTCGTGACTGAGAGGAGCATCACCACCTCTCGTCCAAAAAGAGGAGGAAGGAAGGAGGAAACAAAACACCAAGAACAAACATATCATGAAGATGACAATGAATCAGTAGGGGATTCCAATTCACTACTACCATCATCCCCTCCAGCAGTTGACAATTTGGAAACTTATTTTGAAGACGATGGTCCGCCGGAATATGATCAAGAAGACGAGGAGGGAGACACCTACTTCACATTTCCCGGAACATTTGAACCTTCCAATACTGAAAATACTGAATCTGAAGTCAGTGTTGCTGGTGGTGGGTACGGCGGAAACGATGATGAAGACAACGCTGGGAATGAAGGTGACCCCTCAGATAAAGACTGGAGTGGAGATGAGAATGACGCCGATGAGGATTGGAGTGCTGGAAAGAAGCAAACGAAAAAGAAACGGGTTCCTCCCCGACCAAAACAACCTGATACCACCAGATCCAAAAAGTACGCTCACTTGCTGGACACCATCCGACCCGATGCTATTGTTCTGAACGACCCAACTGTAACAGAGTGCCCTACGTGCCACAAATACATAAAAAATGATGGGATCGCCTCCCACATCGCCACCCATGCAAAAGCCCGTAATTTCGTCTGCACGTTCCCGAACTGTGACAAGAGTTATTTTGACGTCATGTCGTTGCGAAAACATGAGAAGACTCATCAACCAGAGAAGTATGGAGTCAAGTGCAGAATCTGCTTCAGACTCTTTGCGAGGCAAGATAAGCTCCTTTCACATGAGCGGCTGTGTGCTAAACGGATGGCGGAGCGTGGGATTGAAGTTGATCGAGCCATCATTAAAGACTTGAGTAAGATAAGAAAAAAATAATTAAGTGACGCCAAACCAATCCGATTTGCTTATCTGACTAACTAATCCCATTTTTTGTTAAATTTTAAGCTCGTAGATCTAGAGGACGATGGAGTTGGGAAGCTGTGGTAGCCTCCACCTCCTCCAAGAAAGAGGTGTCCAACATAGATGAAGGAGGGAAAATGTGTCCCCATTGCAATTTAACTTTTCAAGCATCTTCTTTTGACAAGCACCTTAAGAGTCATGAGGAGGGTGCAAAGAACTGGAGTTGCAGATACTGCAACAAGTCATATTCCATGAAACGCTCGTTGATCAAGCACATTACAACTCATCACCAGGATGAGGACGAACCTTCGGCTTCAGCTAGGGAGGAGGATGAAAACGGAAGCGATGATGGGAGCGTAAATGTAAAGGAGGAGGTGCTGGACATCGAGGACATTGCAGGAACTACGGGCCATTCTTCAGAATTCCTGGATGAACTCCTCGAAGCTCCTCAGCTCTAAGCTGAGTTCTAACGATAATGATTAGTGTCATCAAATCAAATTGACGAACAATTATATATTTATTGATTACATTACTTTGTGATTTGTGTTAGTTTTCAAAACGCTTACTTGTAGTGAATGAACTAAATGAACTTGAAACGAGAATAAATTGTTATAAAAAAAGTTTAATTTGAATTATCGTGCTGAGGTGTACAACATTTTTGGCTTTGGCGTGTTAAAATCATATGTGAATACATGCACATGCACGGTGCAAGGAATCCAAACCAAAACATTGCATTTCAGTAACAGCTTCAACAATTGGCCATCGACTTTCAGCAACAATAAAACAGGTTAAATACAGGTTATCTAGTAGTCATCAAGATAGTTACTTAAAGCTTTTCAAGAATGGTTCCTTCCAAGGAGGATTTCCTGGAGAAGAAGCTACTCTGTTTGGAAAAGCGGCTGACGCTTATCGAGCGGTTTGTAGAGGCGAGGTTTTGTGAGTGAATTTAATTTATTAACACTTAATATTTAATGCCTGTATAAAATGGTGAATTGTTATATTAATTCATGATTTTTTACAGCTGAGACTATTCAAGATTTCTCGACTGGAACACCGCCTCCCCAACCTCAATCAAGTTACAATCGTCCGGCCCCAGCATCAGTAAAAAGAAATGCTTCAGAACAACCGGCATTTCATCCCAACACGTTCAAAAAAAGTGAATTGGATTTGGAGGGAGTTAAAGACTGTGTGGTTCGCGTTGTGCGATTATCTCCTCCATCGTCATCTACAGCTAAAAAAGATGGAGGTGTCGCTTCTCGAATCAGGAGAACCCGAAAACCAGTTGTGCATGAAGATTTTATCACTGACAGCAAATTCAGCCCTCCTCAAAGTGGTCAAGGAGAACTTGATGATGACGTGATTGGTGATTCAGACTATTCAGAGCCACTGTCGCCTCTACCGACTGAAACACATTTTGGAGAAAATGACCTAGGTAGTTCAGAATATCAAGATAAAGAAGAAGGAAGCTACTTCACGTTGCGGGGGACACTGCGACCTGCTAAGAGTGGACGTGGTGGCCGTGTACATTATAAAGATGAAGATAAAGGTGAGGATGAAGGAGATCCAACTGATGGAAACTGGAGTGGGACTGAAGACGTCGATGCTGCTGACCCTGATTTTGAAGATGATATCGATAAAACAGCAAAAAAGAAGTCAGCGCCACGTTCAACTCGAAAACGGGGACCTCGGCCTGACGCACGAAAGCGACTTAGCACAAGCTTGAAATCCATCCGAACAGACGCCATCAGAGTTGCCGATCCGAACATGCGGCAATGTTCTGTTTGCCACATTCACGTAAAGCAGGAGAAGATTGCCTCCCACATGGACTCCCACACCAAGGCGCGCCACATCCTTTGTAAATTTCCGAACTGTGACAGAAGCTTTTACACCGCCGAAGCGTTGCGCAAACATGTGCAATATCGTCATCACCCTGAAATTTATGGACAGGAATGCAGGATCTGCCAAAGATTCTTTCCACAGAAGGATAAGACCCTGCGACATGAACGGGGATGTACTAAAAAGGCGGCGAAAAGGGGGGAGCACGTGGATCCATCGATTATTGAAGATATCCGTAAGACTATTAAAAACTTACAATGATTTTGAAAAAGAAATTTGTCCTTTCTTTTTCTGAAGTTTTTAAATTATAATATTTTAGAACGAAGAACCAAATGTGAATGGAAATGGGTGATACCTACCCCTTCAGACTCCACAGAGGCAGAGGAAAAGAACAAGTGCCCCCACTGCAACAAGCTGTTCAAAGCCAAGTTCTTCGATGCCCACCTCAAGAACCATGAGCTTGGAAGGAAGTGGATATGCAATCTATGTGAGAAAGCGTTTTTCAACAAGAAAACTTTAGTTAAGCACATTGCGGGCATGCACAAGAAGCAGCCTGAAATGGATCATGTTAAAACTGAGGTTCTAGATGAGGAGACAAGAAATAGCGAACATTCTTCAGAACCCCGTCCGGAAAAGGCGGCAGATTCTTTATGAAAACCAATTATAACATAATTATGTAATGAAAATGAAGTAGGGAGTCATTATGTAATTTAGTTTGGTCGCAGAATCCATTTTTATTGGCTGTACATGACATTTCACATTGTATAACTTAAAAGAGGAATAAAACTGACTCGGTTTGAATTAACAACTATATTACATATTCGGTAATATATTTAATACTTGGTGCTACCTCTTAACAAACAATTGATATAAATTAACATAGTTTAGTGATTTTTTACACAAGAAATACTTTGCTTGAACTAGAATATATAGCTGCACAATTTTTTAAAAAATTGGTTTGAACATTAGGCATTTTACATACATTCTATTATACACTTTATATCTACCTATCAATCCTTTTTGTAAAACTTAAGTAATTGTACGAATTTTACTGGAAATAATTGCTTAATCTCCGTAATTAAGATATATATCACATCCATTAGTACTATAAATTATAAATAATTACCTAAATGTCTAGTCTAAATCTATTTTTACAGATGTGTCAAGTTCGGCTAAAAACTAAGCTTATTTATAAATTTGCATTATTTTGTGCGAGTCATTTACAATCAGCTTTTAAAAGGAATTTTCCGTCGGTGGGCTAATAGATTTATTAGGAGCAGAACACTATATTATTATCTTAAAATGATACCATCCGATATGTTATAGTTAATGGGAGTTGTACAGGCATTATTATGTTTTTACACATAAATATTCCTTGCAAGAACAAGGAATATACTGTTTTATATACAGTTTTTAAACGGGTATACCATATTTGACAGCACCATATCATACTCGTAAGTAAGCCTTTTAAGTAAACCGAACACAACACTACCATCATAACTTGATCTCATGGCTTGTCTTTGGGAATGTGAAATCGATACCCAAGGCTCCATTACCAGTAGCTAAAAAGACAAACAAGGCCGTTATTTCTTTGTAACAGGATACTTTCCCTATGATTTTGTTAAAAAAATGCTAAAAATGTACGGAGAAATTGAAGAGAAAGACATAAATCGTTTTGGAGAGCTGCCCTACACAAAAAGGATAGTTTTTTATTGTCGCCACATATTTTGTCCTCATTTCTTTAAACAGCAGTGTATACCGCATTAAAAATAACTTTTTTAAGCTGCGTCGCCGCCTGCGTGGTCCCCCAAACGCGATCTACAATCGCCTGCATTGGCCCAATCTTGGGAAACTCGACCGTGGCTACTTTACTCGCTTCATAAAGGGCTAGAATACTTTTATGGAGGTCATTCGCCTTATTTTCCACCTCCTCTTTTAGCATCTCACTCCCAATATTCCGGTGTACAGTATCTCCCGCAAATAGTAACTTGTAGGCGAGTAAAATAACATATTTGAGGTGGATATTGAACACGGACGGAGGCTCATTTTGTTGGATGGCCGAAATAAACGTGGAAATCGAGAGGGAAAGCTGCGGCGCTGTGACAGAGATTTGGGCAGAGTAAAACTCGAGAAGTTGCTGGTCCCTCGAGTCTAAATGCCAGGAAACCGTGGAGGTGGAACCGGAGGTGGAAGATAGCTTCTGGGAATCAACTTCATCATCGTCATTTGAGGAGGAACAACTTTGGGTATGAGTTTGACCGTTTGGAATCAGAGAAACGTAGTCATAGTCTTCCTGACTGTCCTCCACCCTCGTTTCGGGTTGCGCCTGGAAAAAAAGACAAACATGAGGATCAAAAAGTCATTAAGGGCAGCTCGACTTTCCTAGAAAAAAGATCCCTTTGTTCTAAACGCAGAAGGGTCCGTGTGGGAAAAAAGTTTTGGGCTCAGCTCTGTTCTATCTAAATCCTCTTAATTTCCTTTCATGACAAAAATCACACCCAACAATGATCCTGTTCCTAATGATGCTCTAGTTTTTTGGACCTTTTGCTCCAATTTTAATGAGACTTTGCTCTTGTTCCCTTCTGCTCTTGTCACCAATAAACATAAATAAACTTTGGGCATTATATGAGGCTCCTCTCTCCCATTTCAAGTCGTTTTCGTTCTCTCTTTCATTTCCATTCAAACTCGACAAACAACTCCTGCTGTGTTTAAAAACTCCATCTGTACAAAGTAGAAGCGTGAATTGTAAGAGAACGAATTAAATTCGCAATTATCATTTATTTCCTCTTTTCTGCTCACTACCCAAATATTATGCTAGTTCTTCCTCTACCATTCTAGTCTTGAGCCTCGAAAATATTATAAATTCATGAGCAGTTCCGCTCGTAGTTTGTCTCGTCAGCAGAAAATTGGCTGGAAAAAGCATAAAGGAACATGAGCAGTTTAATATTCATGATAAGCAGGTGTGTAAAGTGTGCTATCCACTTTTATTACTCGCGTTTCACAATGCCCTGCAAAAAATTATTCTGCTGTAGTTTCTCTCATGAATTCCCACATCAAAGAAAAGTTTTGAGCCCTTTTTAGATCCCTTCCGCTTCCCCACAATAAAAAACATGCTTATTTTGTATTCCTCCAACTTACAACAACTTTTTCTTTCGAAACTCCAGAAGTTGAGGGGATTTGGGCTTGGCTGCTTGGTCTCTCCGCTTCTTTATATAATGCGGATGAATGAAGAGCGAGGAAATTGGCCAGCTCTGTAACATCATGTTTGAGACTTCGGGAACAGAGAATGAGTTGGTCAAGGGCGTCCCCCGAGGCGTTTCCGTGATGACTCGCATTTTCCCCACTGGAAGATAGTCGGTCAATTGACCAAAAGTAAGCTTCCAACTCGTCCACATCGCGTTGAATGATTTGGGAACCATTTATCACCGGCGTGAGGAGCCGGTGAAGCCTCACCGAAATGGAGGAGTCGTCAGGAAGACGCTTAGCGTTGGAGAGAGATCGGCTGGCAAAGTCGGCTACATCCTGGAATGAAAAATAAAATGTTTATGCAAATTTCTATTGACTTTTAAAGCGAAACCATGTAATTAGGAAATCATCAGGGTAGACAAGATATGAGGCTTTCTTGTGAAATTGGAGCTGTTTTCATGATTTCGACCTGCCACTCATTTTCTAACAAACATTTTTGGTTGAAACAGAAAACAGAAGCGTTCTTGTATTTTGCTACAAAAAGGAGAAATGGAATAATGTTGTTTTCAACTCGACATATTTCTAATCTCAATCTCCCAATCTTTATGTTTCCTTCACCCAACTTTGGCATGGCATGCGATGCAGAACATGTTTGGTATTCTATTCGCCATGTTTTTGGGTTGCTTTTGCCTTTGGGTTGATATGCTATCCAGATTTCTCAGAAAGAGGATGTATTAGTCTCTATTACTATGCTAGAAACTCACTCGTTTTTTTGCTTGTCGTCAGAAAAGGGAAACCAGTTTACCTTGCAAGGATAACATGTATTAATCTCAGTCAGTCAGTCGCTCAGCCAGAGTTACTCTGCTCTAGGTTTTTTGGTGTAATGGACTCGAGCAATAAAATGAGTGACAAGAAGACATGGAACTGAAAAGGATTTGAGTTGACTGGAGAACAATCTTTTACATTAGTTATCTCATTTCTCACAATCTCTTCGAAAAACTTGTCCAGGAAGGAAGGAACACAAACAGTCTCCTTTTTTATATAAAAATGTCTGTAAACCTAAATTTTTCGTAGCCAATTTCTTGTCGCATTCATTTTCCTGTCGTTACAATTCTGTCCAAAAACATGAAATATCTTGATGCCGAATGCTGATATCATTTGCTTCAAATAATTAAATATCGATCGTAGGTTTCACTTTCCTTTCTGTCGCTTTAACGTCTTTCTTCTCGTTCTCATGTTTTTCTCAAATTTGATGATTTTTATAAATTGATTATAAAAAAACTGCAAAAATCTAATAAAAATGTGCCTGCTCTCTTTCCAAACTGAACAAGCATGAATGACTCTTTAAAATTAACTTTAGTTCAGGCACGGCACGAAGTAAACTCTGCAGAAGCTCACATTTTTTCTCTCCGGAAACCCTTTCCTTGTTGCTTCTTTCACTTTCCCTTAAAACTTTATAGTTTTCTCTTACACTCTTGTTGACTCCATGTTAAATTCATAGTGACAAGGTGGATGGGTTAACCTCCCCATTTTTTACAAAGTTTACTGCTCCCGGTCTCAACTCGCAGTTTATTTCATTCTTTGAGCATAAATTTCATTTTCCATTTCCACCTTGAGAGCTTTATTCTCTCTCCAGAGCCAAGATACGGCTCGTTAGCCATTTGCAAGCAACAACCTTTTGGAGAAAGTTGAGGAAAAATGCAGGCATAAAAAAGCCTCACCTCTTTTCTCTAATAAATTAAATTTCTTACCTTGATAGCCAGACAAAGCCTTGTACAGCTGAATTTAAGGTCGGGCATAATTTCCTGCAAATTTTCCTTGCTCCTCCACTTGGGCTTCACGTGGTTCAGGATGCTCCCAATACTGGAAACAACTTCCTGTCTCAACTTCTCACAAACTGAGACCGCAGCTTTGGGGCAAAGTGGTAATATCTTTACATCCGCTGCAGCAGCACCATCACTTCCTCTTGCTCCCCTTCTCTCATTTCGCAGTTAGATTATCTTCATCTCATCCCCTGAGTCTCTAGAATAACTTCCACTTCTCGACCTGACCGCACTGCTATTGAGAATACGACGGAGAGGACTACGTGAGAAAGCCCTCTTTTCGAAAGTGTCATAGTTTGGATGAACACCGCTTTGCATGCAAATCCATCCCCCAACCTTTCGTTTAGCAATTCCGCCCGGCACATCGTTAAAATTGCCTCTATTTGGTCTTCTTCCAACTCACTCTACTTTGCTCTATACTACTTCCTAAGCAGTATCTTCATTCTAGAGCTGCAAGTGGGACCCCCTCCCACTGTGAGACGCCGTTCTTACCGACTTCGGAGTTGAGTGGGGGCCATGTTCGCTCTCGCTTGCTGACCGGCAATGGGCCATGCGTCCATCGTCCCCCTTGGAACATCACTAGAAGCGTCCCGATCAGAGCGACCCCCATGACTGAACTTTGTTCCCAACAGTGCGACATTCGCGCGCAGTCAAACTCTGCACGATTGCACACGTTAGCGCCAGTAAGTAACTGGCCCTCCCCATTAGATTTCTCCCGGAATCCGGACTTACACTGAATATCCAGAGCGTCGAGTGATCCCGGGCCGTTGGCAAGACAGCCCTCGCGCTACGAAAAATCACACCACAAAACCACAGCAAAAACAGTCACCTGGAGGAACCGACAATCATAAGGAACAAAGAGAGGCAAAGAAACTTAAACAGAACACGCCAGAAGAAAAGAACCCTCAGGCCGCGGTTGCTTCTGGCGAGGCTTCCGCGGAGTGCGAGCCGAGAGCTGTACAATTTCCGATGCGCGGCCCTCCCCTGAGCTCATCGTCCTCCCCCCCTTAGACTTTTTCGGTGTGTCCATGTCGTCCACATAATCTTTACTATGAACCGGTTCTCGAGCATCCGCCGACACCGTACAGAAAGCCCCACTCACACTTCCTTTTACGAGTCACTGTGTCCTTAAGTACTGGGTCCCCATCTCCTCACTTATCCGATCCTGATGCGACGAGCAGGCAGGAAGGCCCTTCCGGCATTCGCTGAGTTGTTGAAAGTTTGGTGTGGGCAGCGCCAACAACACGTCCCTTTGGCGAATGTAGATCACCGTGAACGAGGCCGTGGGCAACGCTGATGGCGCTGGCATGTTGTGGACTACCTGTCCTCGCGGGGGAACATATCTAAAATCCAGCGGATTTATTCACCTGCATGTTTGGATCACATCCCCGACTCAGCCCGAGCGATAGAGGCGCATCATTACTTGGATTTGGTGAGGAGGCAAAAGCTTAGTACCATGATAACATGAAGCGTGTCGATGAGCGTCCTCCGCAACGCATGAACTGGCTGAGGATAGCCAGAACCACGGAAGTGTGAGTGGTGCGCTGGTAGACCTTAACCCAGTGGCTTCTTCCTACTCAAAATTTTCCATAGATTGTGTAGATTAACTCTGGTTGAATGAATGTCTATTTTTGAAGCGAATTAGAACGTGCTTCCCATCACTACAATTCCATGACTCCGAAGTCTACTGATGGATTGCCCTAAAAGTGGAAGATCACTCCGGGGCACGTCACATATAACTCCATACGATCTCGATTTGTGGAAGGAAAACTACTCGTCTCTTCTATCTTATTCCACAGCCATAACCAGTCTCTTCGTACAGAGTGGCTCTTCATTCTCGAATATGTATGCCCACACCGGTGTCTTGCTGCTGGAGGCACAATAGTCGCTCCCGTGAGCACCCTCCGATGCGTTGCTTTTCCACGAAGAGAATCCCTCCGTCCACTCCACATGCTGATCCTCCTCCTCTAGCGACAAATCGCCTCTCCTTCCTCAACTCCACTAATTGTTCCCGTCCACATTCAAGGTTCACCCCATCTGCATCCCGTAATCATACGTTCCACACGGCATTCACGGTGTAGGGAAGCCTGCTCAATTCCTTCCCATTTCCTTTCGATAGATTATCCTTTAGCTGGAATGCCAGCTCTGGAATCACAAAAATAACAAGACAACCAACTGGATCATCTTTACCGTTCAAACACAAAAAATAATATCTGCCCGTGCTTCTTTTTTCTTTTCTTAAGAACACGAGTTACATAAGGACTCCCCTGATTCGCAACGCCGTTCTTCAGAGTGCAAACTTTTTAAGACAATCCCACATGAAAGCGATTTCTTGCAAGACCCACAAGCTTGTACTTTTGATTAATGACAGTTTTTTACTCTCACTCATTTCCTTTTTCATTGCGTTTTGCCCAAGTCTGCTGAAGCCTAAGTATGCGACCTTACTAATGACAAACTCACGACAACCTGCGCCATGTCGGACTTGCGGCCTCGGCGGACATTGCCCCACGCGTGCTCCATGTTCACAATCAGATTTTTTTAAGCCGGGTCCCTCCCGCCTTCCGACTTATGCTCTATCTCATTCGCCACACGCAGACTCGACGAAAATACATAAACAGCATGGCGCGCCTGTCACTCAGCATAATGGCAGATATCAGCCTTACACCATCGCCCAACACACATCGTTCTGGTCCGCCCGATGATCTCGTACCGTAGTTTACTTTATTCCAAGCGAGCCAAGCGTCGTTCTGCCCGACCAGACCTGAATGTCGCGTTTCTCTTCTCGGACTTTGTCTCCAGAGATCTTTCCGTACTACGTCCAGCGGACACGTTATTAGATGATCGCTCGAGCCTTACCAATGCTGCTACGTTCTCTACGTCAGTAGAGCTTGATTGTGAAGAATTGCATGTTCTTTTCTCTTGGCTAAAATGAATCTCAAAAGATTTGAACGCCGCAGCAAAGGTTTTCGGGTACGGATTCTGTCAATCACATCATAATACGATCGAGGTCCCATTTATGGTGCCGGAGACTAAAAGGTGTCTGTGTTTCTTAAAAGGTAACGATTTACTAATGTTCCCTTATCTTCGCTTTAGCTACCGTCTTAGCAACGACCTAGAGCTCGCTCTAACTGTTGTCATAAGGATTTGAATTAGATGAGATTGCGCTGCGGTGGCGCCCTTATCAAGTGACTCCGTACTAACCTTAGAGAAAAGATTGACGGCGCGCATGGGCGTGCAGTTTGCAATGACCCTATCGTTTAACTATTCACGAATGAAAAGCTTATGACAATTCGTCAGCTTCCTTTTCTGCTCAATTAAGCGCTCTAAAGAGATTGCCCTTCATACCCACTCATCCCTTTACACACACTCTTTCTCTCTCCGTCTCCCAGCCTCTAAAATCAAATCAATCTTCCTTACATCTTCCTCTCTATCGTCGTCCTGCTATCCTTCTCTTCTCATCCGACGAACACCATTTACGCCACACCACTCTACCTCACACAATTGCACCAACCACAACTTTCCTCCCTAGAAAAAAATACTTCTAATCACAGTCCTACACCGGAGAGGGAAACACGAACGCACCACCGACCGCCTTCCGTCCGCTGCCGATTTCTGTCTCACCTTCACGCTCTAGCGCTTTGTGCTCAACCGACCTGAGCAACCGTCCATTGGGGCCGCTGATAACCGACATATACCTCAACTATAAACGAAAGGCAAACCGCACCCCGCTTCCTCAGGACATTCACTCACAGTCCATTTTTCCTACAAAAAAGTTTTTTGTGCGTTCCTCCGGCGAGTCATTTCCCAGTCGATAACTCCACTATCATTGAAATGATTATAGAAAACGAAAGCTCCGCTTCTTCCTCCAGTCCCCCATTGTATTATTTCATCCCAGTTATTCCTGGTCAGTCCCACCGCACATCTACTCGCCGGAACCGGACCGACTATTCCCCTAGTTCCAGCCAGCTTTCAGGAATACACAACGAGGACCCCCGCCGCCCAGTATATCTGTAATAATTACCTATATAGTTCTTATTTTCCTTCCTTTTTTTGTGGAAGGAAGGTTAAAGCACCCGAAACGAGCGATGCAGTTATTATATACATCCATATCCACTGCATTGCACTTCCTTATAGTTTATCATATCACCATCATCCAAACTGCTGCACTGGATATTTCAGAAAGAAACAGCAGTGCAATGCAACTGCTGCTCTGACATGACTGCTTCATAACAACACATGAAACCGAGCTTGAAAGGGAATCTTTATAAATATACAGAAGCAAAAGAGCGTATTATAGCACAAAAAAGGAAGAAAAGAAGGGTGCTATATTAGCTGTTGCCACTCGTCTTTGCAGGGAAAAATTTCCCTGCAAATGGGAACGTCGAGCTGCGGTATACCATCACAAAATGTAGCTCGTATATAAAAATATACCTACATATATTTCGTTATGAATGAAATGCGTGCAGTGCATGCATATAAACAGCAGCAGTACATAATTCATAATGTTTAAACTGTTCTAAAGAAACAGAAGGGAAATGCTTAAAATGTATTGGATAGGAATGTTACTCTCATGCGCCAAAATATTGATCCCTAAGAGGAACTTTTATTGTATTCCAGATGCATTTGTAAAATGCATAGGGATTTCATTCCCATTCTAAATTACAAAGGTTTTTTTTGAAGCACTTTGATGCATCTGTGGATGATAATGGTTTGTTTACAACTCCTTTCTTCAAGAGGAAACGAATGAGTCGGAAGCGGCATTCCTTCAGAAGGAGTGGAATTGATATGAAAATCGAAAAAGTTTCTCTATTTACCAAACTACTTACGAGCGAACAACTATTTGTATTCGTAAACGAGCTTAGCATTAGCTCGTCTTTGAAGTGTCGTCTACTCAGGATGAAAATGATGTTTCATATCGTTTTGTTATGAGTGATTTTTCCAGTTAAAGAACCGTATCCTCTCTGCCATTATGGAAGAAAATGGTTATGTTTATTATCAAGGTTACTCTCAGCCAGTTTGTTTGGCTTTTTATGCTGCTGCTCAGTCACCAGAACACTTGAGTTTCAGGTGTCTTGTCATGTCACGATACGATTGCCTATGAGCTGCTCCCTTCACGCCATTCCAACTCTAACCCATGCATAACGGAACATTTTCAATGGGAATTTCCAGCGAACCGTTTCCATAATTGATGCGCTCAATCCAATACTTGTCTGAGTTTGGTTGGTCTGAGGTTTGTTGGTGTGAAAAGGGAAATTAATTATGTACAAACTTTTCTTCCAAATTACCAAAACCACTACGAAAAATACGTAGGATAGCCAATATGTGTGGTTTCCCTTTTAACGTATCTTCATTAAGGATTCACCACGGGTGGGCTCTTAATTTCTCACCATGGAATGGTGGCTGACGCTGAAAGTATAAAAAAGTTGAAATCTGTTTGGGAAAGAGGCGGATACGGAGTTTAGCTTGGAATTCTATTCATCCCATGATAAAGTAGAATGCAATCGGGATCGCTTGTAATTTAGTTCTTTGTGCAACTGATGTTTTGTCACTCGTCCCCTGAACCATTACGATTGAGTTGAGCTGAGAAAGAAGGGAAGTAAGCATTGACTTTGGAATTTTATCCAGAGGCAAAGTAAAAGAGCCAATATTTGCTCAGAAGTCACTGTTGTATCTTCGTATGAGAAAGAAATCTGAAGGGAATTTTCATGTTGCATTGGCACTGAAATCCAGCAACACAACTGGGAATCATTGGCATTGAATTGTAAGCTTTGCCAAAACTGACAGCAACCATCCCATTTTTATTCCCAACTGGTGCTTCATTTCACCGAGAGTTGTTTTTCGATGTTATGGCTGTAAAAAGTCTATAAAAGATGTGAGAGCTGCAGCTCTGCACGTGTGATCCAAACTTGATTTCCGATTCCTCCCCGTTTTATTTTCTTTGAGTAAATATCATCCAAGGAAAGTATCAAGAATCAAGATGAAACACAAAAGAAGTACTTTTCAAGGAGGAAATTGTAAATTCACTTGAAATTTGGTTAGAGCTTAAGGTAGCGAAGTGGATGTTTCAAATGCCTCTCCTTGACAGCCCATCATGGACAACAAATGTAATGGATTTCCTTTCCAAAGCATAAAAATCGAACTAACAAGAAGAGTAAGAGGCTTTTAATTTATGGTTAGAGCCTCGTAAATCTTGCCACGCTAAGGAAATCATGCGTATCCAAATAACATGGGGAAAGTGTGGTGTTTTTGGATGCTTTTAACGATCAGAGACCAAAGTCAAAGCCAACTGGGTAGGTAATAATAATATGCATGGAGGAAATACGACTGGAAATGAGTTTTATCTTTGCACATTCCTTCCGAGTGAGTTCCGTTTTACCTCATCATCACCATTATGAGCAGGAGAGAGGCTCATTTTAATGTCAGCGGATAATGGATCGAGTGAAAGGGAAATGGGAAAGCTCGTGGGGTTTGCGGAACTCTAATAGATGCTATCAGAATCATCATAATCATGTTATTATCGTGTCTACTTCCAATGCAATGTCCAGAACGCTCACGTTTCCACGTGTATGATTTGAAATGATGTTAATTTTTCAATGTAAAAATAATACATGACTCGAAGAAAACATGTTTTTTATCCATCTATACACGATACACAATTAAAAATTTGACAAGGATATAGTATTGGCGTTTATGTACCTTACAACACAATGATAACTCATATTAATTGACGGAACTAAAACTTAGTTTAAAGTTTTAATAGATATTCAATATCCGTGCACCATGAAATAATGTAAGTTTTCCTCGTCCAGAGATAAAGATTTGTCAATGCTTGAAAGCTTAATAACTGAATTTAGAGACTTAAAACTTGGAAGATTCTTGATAGATTAAATAACGACCCATAACCAGGAACTGGTTACATATTAAAATTTTCCGCTTGATTTGTCATGTCCCATGAAAATATGGACGCTAATTAAAAATATCGAATGGGTTTGTCATTTCATATTGATATGTGTGAGGGAGTTACTTTGATCATGGAGTATAAATACAAAGGTTTGTTCAATTGGAAGTTAGTATAGCGTTGGAATCCATCCCGTTTATAAAACTTTCTACAAAATTTTGCTGGGAATAATGGAAGTCAAAGTTAGTGTAGTTTTTGTTCTTATTTTGGCAGTTTTAAAATTGTCTAAAATATCATTGGGTAAGTGAATATAAACCATTGTTATTACGTTTAGGTTAAATATCATATTATAATGATAATGATATGAAGAAAAATTGCTTTTAAATTCCTGTAGGATCACCCATGCCCTCAGATATTTTCGACGACGATTACAACCCACCAGAATTTCCGTCAGATGATGAACATAGATCAATTTTTGATAGATTTGGATTCGGATCATCATCAACAACAACTAAAAGTCCTTTTGGATCTAGCTTCATCAAGAGTTACAGTTGCAGCAGCAGCGGGTTTTCTTTTTCCTCCAGCTCTTATGTCAAAGTGAACGGACAATACGTTTACAGGTCTCAACCTAACACTAGAACGAGAGGCCGTAGTTCTTGCCATAAATAAACTGGCTATTATTTTACAATAATCCAGGAAAATTAAGCAACTTGTATCCTAAAGTATTACAATATAAACTGGACAACCAAGTCATAATATCCAGAAATTGTCTTTAACCGATATATTTTCAAACAATGTCAAAGATGGAATAAATCACTAATTAATAGACTGGTCGGTCATTAGCATAGCTGCTCTTGTATAAAATCATTCAGTTGGTCAACCATGCACTTCTGAGATATTACAAAACCTGTTCGAGGGGTTAAATAAAAAGACATATATTTTTAAAAAATACGGCGTCGACGGCTTACTTGTCTTATTGCTTACAACGAAGTTTAAAAAACAACGAACAACTGATTTAAAAAAAAACTTATACTGCATACCTAATTAAATTTCGAATTGTTAAGAATTTTGAAAATAATTTGTTTTGTCTTATGACTAAACATAAATATAGACTTACTATCAAAACTAGCTGTTTCAAATCATGCCATCCGTGCTATATTATATACAAGTCAATGGAAAATGATTATGTGCATTATCAGACAATATCGTTCCATAATGTTTCTTTAGTGAGTAGCTGTCGTTGGGATCAGAAATAAACATTTAATTCGCCGAATAATCATTTACCAAAGCCGTAAATTGAGTATCTTGTCACTTAAAAAGAGTTTCATTAGGCAATTCATTGTCATACATTTCTTTTAGCAGTTTTATACAAAAACATTTCGCGAGATAGAAATGAAATTTATTTTGAGGCTCAAATTTTCCAATTAGAGCTAAGATTTTTTGTACTGACTCAATAACTGTAATAGTTACGGATAACGGACCTACTGCGAATACCGTAATCAATCAAACGAATGAAAATTATAAGCAGCGCTTTGATTTTACATTTTTTAAATTAAATACTTCTTACATACATATCCATCGAACTCTACTACTTCTGTTATTGCCCTGTCACATAATATTATGTGATATGATATGCGCTTCGGCAGAATCATAGTAGTTGGTAGCTTTTAACTTTGGTAATTAATTTTTA
Source organism: Orchesella cincta (assembly GCA_001718145.1). Lineage (NCBI taxonomy): Eukaryota > Metazoa > Arthropoda > Collembola > Entomobryomorpha > Orchesellidae > Orchesella > Orchesella cincta. The sequence goes on from LJIJ01000964.1 coordinate 24,326, forward strand.
AAGTGTTATTTGTCTTTCAGTGCTTAAACGTTTGATAAGCTAACTTTTGTAGTCAATACCGTACCGAAAGCAAAAAGTAATATATAGACACGACGGTATCCATTTAATTAACATAAACTTCATCCTACGTTCGTTTCTTTCGTGATTTGTAATATTTAATTAGTATATCATAATTTGACAAATAAAAGTTTGTTATAGATAAGTCAGCAGATGAAGTGGAAGGGAAATGGGAAAGCTCGTGATGTTTTAGGAGCAGGTGCAATCAGAATCATATTATTATTGTGTCGACTATCAATACAATGTCCAGAAGACTTGTATTTAGGCATGATAGGGTATGAAATGATTTTAATTTTCCAAGGTAGCTGATACTCCATGATAAATTAAAAATTGACAAGTTTTCCGCATTCAGCATTGTCTTTGTCTTAACATAGAATCATAATCTCTTTGACATGAGAATCTTAAAAATATAAATTAAAAAAGAAGCCGTTCTTAACTTGAAACAAAGTTATAATTAATGAAAAGTAATGAATAAATGATTAATGGGAAATTATTCGTCACTATTAAATAATATTTTCCTCATGTGGGAGACAATGTTAAATTTCTTGCAGTTGATTTATCAACGTCTTGAAGTCTTCATTATGCAATTAAAAATTGGAGTCAGAAACTACAGAAAATTCTAATTTACTCTTGAGTTCCATAATAATTCCACTACACTTAAATGATTCCCATTATTAATGCAGCTAGGTTTCAATCAATGGACAAATATAAAATAATTTTCCTTTTAAAAAAATTAAAGCATTTCAAATATCAGCAACTATTTATTTTCATAATTAAGTTTGTTGGTTTTACGACAGGTTATATTCAAACTCCTCCCCAAATTTACTATATTGTTACTTGCCTCGTACTGACAATGGAAGCGTGTTATCTAACACAATTGACATTTGGGTATATATTTGTGAAAAATGTAGAATAAGAAACAAACTTAAAACTAACCTTGTCGTGAACGCATCTCTAACTTACAGTGTCAGTGACTAAGTCTTGAATTCTTGAGACATAATGAAAGGGAACGTGGCTACAGTTTTTGTGATTGTTGCAACTGCGCTGATTTTTGGTAAGAAGTATTATAATAATTTTTAAACCTTATGCGTTATGCAGTTTTAAAGTCATTTGGATTTCAACTGTTTTGAAATATGGATTATTGTAGAAGTTGGAGGAGGATTTCTATTCAATATGGAAAATAGGACATCCCGACCACGTCCACCTTCTCCATCATTTTCATTAGAATTCGGATCAAGACCAGCAGGAGGCGGAAGTCCATTTCAATCTAGCTTTAAAAGTTTTTCTTCTTCAACAGATTTTTATGTGAAAGTCAATGGACGATATGTGTATCAGTCTCGACCTACGAAGTCTCGTACCTCGACGTTCATTGGATGAGTAGCTGCCGGCTGTCGTCAGAAATAAACAGTTAGTTAATAATATAACCTAATAAACCGAGTTTCATTCGTATTTCATCAGTCAATGCTTTGTCATAAATTGCTTTTAGCAGTGTAGTATAGAAAGAACGGAAATTAAATTGGTTTTCAAGCTCAGTTTTGCCGTTTAGGACCAATGTCAGATTTACAACTCTTACCACGAGGCTGTTGGAAATACACACCTACTCACTAAATAAAATATTATGAAACGCATAAAAAATATTTGCGACACTTTGTTATACAATTTCATTCTAGGTTACATATAACTTTGAGCTTTGTATTACTTTTTTGCTATTAGACTCATGCATGCATCATCAGCAGCATGTTATAATCTCTCTTTTGCAATTCTATAACCAAAGTAATTATGAAAGTACTATCAGATAAACTTCTCAAATACATAGATCTTATCAATCCAAATGTGAATACAAAGTAATGCAGAATTCTCAAACACACTTTATAGTTTTTAAATCAATTTTGAACAGGAATTATTTTGGGTTCGATCATTCTTCTAGTAATAATTTTAGAGGATCTTAAATTGTAACTTACAAAAGACCTTTACTATCTATGAACATACATTAAATTTAATATTATTACATAATTTATTTGAACGTTGAAAAGCTGCATATTTTGGATACTATGAAAAATGGATCTCTACCCGAATTATTGAAACCACGTGATACATCTAAAACCCAACAAACAACGGAATTCTAGGCGTTTCTAAGTAAGGTCGACAAAACTAACCCAACCAAACATCCTTCCTCAAAAGAAGTTAGTGAAGTCGACAGCAATAAAACGATTCTTCCGGAAGACAATTCCTTCGTTCCAGTTCAAGGGAAGCAAGTTTACAACGAGAAAAATAAGGCAAGGAAACCACAACTGTCTTCCAGAGCCATCATAAACTGATATTTTGGCACGTGGTTATGATTTGGAATCAAAGGAAATCTCATGATTTTCATGTGAACTTAAATCTACAAGCACATAAAAGTGCCTATAAGTCGAAAGGAGAAAAATTGTTTAAATAATGTTTCTGATTGACAGAGCTTCAACTCATTTTATTGGCAAGTTTTGACCTTTGCACCCACCAATCAATTCTAGCCTAAAATATCACAGTTCACTATTGTAAAATGTCATAATCGCTCATTGCCAGGTATAATGATTTATATTCAATTTAATAAATCCCTTCCCTTTCTGAGTTGGCAGTCTCCGTTGCCATTTACACATCCCCTTGCATTCCAATCCTTTGTTTGACTTGGCAAATGGAGGCTGTTCTAATATAAATTGATAAGAAATGGTGGGATGCTGCTGACAAGTGAAGATAAATATTACTGACTATGAGCTACATGACATAACCATTCACCCTTATCACTACACCCATATATCATCCAAAAACAACTCAATAATCGCAAACCTCCATTCTACACTATTTGCATTTGGGTTGAAGTTGAAACCGACATAAAACGAAAACAATTCTCGCCAAATGGCTGGAAACCAGGAGATAACAAACAAATAACGTAAATGGCCGTTGCAGATAAAATGATTTGGTTTTGCCAAGCCACCTACATGACGTGGAGCCTACTCAATCCTGAAAAGTTTTTCCACAAACCATACCCAGCATGAGCTTAGAATTGCAGTTGCGAGCAACACTTTCGTAAATCATTTTCTTCTTCTGGAACTGACCCACCTTTTCCCGGATAACACCCGAACCTGATGCAATGATTAGAATTAGCATGCTTTACTTTGCGGGGAGTCTAGTATTGAACATATGGCGTCCTATCCCGTTGCTATTTTCCTTGGGCAACTCTTATCTAGCCCACTTGGCAATATTTCACTTGGGTAAACACCCAAGGCAAACCACAACTTGGCAGTGGGCGTTTACCCCAAAAAGTTAATCGATTTCGTCGTTGCGAATAAAAGTACAGAGATAAAATCGCATAATACAATGTTCAGTAAGGCGGGGAGTAATTTGTAATTAAGTTTTTAGCTCAGTTTTTACTGTTGCGATAAGAGCATTAAATATAACGGTATATAAACCTTCCCCTTGAATAGGAATTGATCTGATATGATTCATTTATGTAGGAATTTGATTCGACTAATTAGCCACTCTAGCATTTTACACATGGAGTTCATTCAACGAGGAAAATGAGCGTAAATCATGATGGACAGCTGGATATTTAATATTCAAATGATTCTCTCAACTTTGTATATTTAATACAACTGCAAGGCTTCATCTTTATAAGAGCCTTTTTGATGCACTTTTCCGTCATTACATCATCCTACATTGAAGACCACCCACAACTGTTTTAATGTACATTTCGCAGCATGAAGGATAGCTTCGTAAATAAAAATCAAATCCAAGTTCAAAGGCCGGACAAGATCATTTTCAACATTTTTCACAGAATCTAGATCAAAATGGTTGAGAGTAACACAACTCCAATTTTATAAACGAGTGCCGATTGCCAATTCATTAGAAGGATAAACGTTGTAACACTTCAATTCCAATTTTTGACATTTAGACCTCATTTTCATTTAATTTGAGCGATATTTTGTGATTGCAGGAAAAGCTTTGATGATTCAAATGCTCAAAAAATTCCTTTGACCTTTTATGATTCACGATAAAAAAAATCTTTGTGATTGATGCCGACCAGTTTTCATCGCAAAACCATATTTTCCATATCATTCTCTTTTTTTGCAGATTCCTCTCAATTTCTTGCTTTGATCCAGTTCATTTTATGGCCATAAACTCTTCAAATGTCCTGCGGCCATTTCAGCAATAATATTTTATTCTGCCATATTTTTTCTATCAAATCTAAAATCTGATTGTACCTAAAAGCATTATGATGATGAGCTAAAATATTACAATGCCAAACTTCACATTGGAAACCCTAATCATGATGATCAGCATCTCAACTAAATTCAGCTTGAGAACATGAGCAAAACCACGCTAGTACAAGATTCTCAGCACGTTTTCGATTGCACACTGCTGCAAAACATGAACATCAGGATTATGATTCATTCTTAATAATGACGATGATCAAATGAAATCATAACATATCTTCTTCATAATCTTCTTCTCAGCAAAAAATGAGTACTGAAGTAGTTGTACGTCATCGTGGCTCGTATTCATACCTCAAGCTGGTTTTACTTATGGAATGGTCTCCTCTCAAGAGCTGCCCGAGAGAAGTTGCCATTTCATAACATTTACATCAATCTGTCACTTTTTCTGCCAAAATATGCCAAGTGATATGATTTGATAGGGAACCAGCATGAAACAAGAAACTTGTAATGTTGAAACGTCATAACTAAGCAAAAAGAATTTTGCTGTCAATTTTTATTTCGGAAAAAGTTTTTTGATGTGTGTTCAGTTTTCAAGCAAAAACTTGAAAATTGATAGTTTCCCTCTCGGCATAATAGTTTTGTGGTCATAAAATTGATACGCGACTACAAACTCGAAATATTCATTTCGTACAAAAAATTTAACTCATCTGCACCGAAGAATCGACATTTATCTACTAATTCTATTTCCATCATTTATTTTAGAAATATTATGTAAACGTTTAACAAACTCAAATTTTTCAAGAAATCGTAAGTTCTTACCTTGCTATCCGTTGTATTCAAGTTATTTTTGGTCGGAACGGAATATTTGTCCTCAAGAACCTCCAGGTAGTTGCTGGGACATATACCCTGAAAAGTAAAAAAAAGAAATTCAGTTTCAACGCTGTACGCACAACTATCATTCTAATTTTATTCATACACATGCTGCATCTTACTCGCACGTGACTCAAGAATAGCATTTCTTTTTTAGAAAAACAAATTCAAAACAGTCTATGCTAATAAATGCTCAAGCAAGTCTTGTTTTCCAATCACGTACTCTTTTTAAAAAGGGTATTATTTATGGAGCTGGCGTTTGCTAATACTCTTTTAACTGCATTATTTCATCACATCACTCACACCTTACTTAAATAACCATAAATAAACACAAACAGTATTTCTTCTCTATTGCATTCATGCACACTTACTCCATTATCATAATGGACTACCAAATCTGGTGCAATTCACCTTCCTTCTCTCTAAATTAAGGCTGAAGATTGCTTAAAACACTTTGAACAAACCTTTTACTGTCCAAAACCACAGAACAACTGCTAGTCTCCTCTTTTATGATTCAACTCATGTACTTTTCATTAGTTTTGGCCAAGCCTCGTTAGCCGGAATATGCATATGTGTCTCATTTGCATCCTAATTCATCATCACATCGAATCTCATCATGAATAAACATGGGCCAAGTTAAATTTTGACAAGTTGTTGTCTCCCTCGCGTGAATTTGTCAGGCTTTCAAAAATGTACTCTGAGGAGCATATGTAAACACTCTGCATCTTGAGCGGATGCTCATGATGTGCTATAAACTTTTGCCTTCTTTGTTTCTTCTCAAACATGAGCATCTACTACTCCTCCATAATTCATAGGGATGCCGACATTGATCTACTTTTATAACCAAAGAGTGTGGGTATTTCCCTTCTACAATGTGCTCGCGTTTGTTTGAAATATTTTTTTTGTTTTTACTCAAGCCTCTGCCCTTTATTTCTCTCCATTAGGGATCGTAAATTTCACATACTATATTATATTATGGCTATCACAATCAGACCAAGATGGTTGGCTTTAACGACTCCAAGAATTTAGGCTCATTCAGCCAGTTTCTCTTGAATGGAAGCTATCCCATTCTTTCTTAGTGGTTCTGAGCTGGACACAAAATATTTTATTGCGTTCATTTATTTTACACACACTCTCTGAAGCATCCAGGAAGCTCTGCCATTCTCATTAAAACTCACCGCCTTATATTATTCTACTTAAGTCATAAACATAAACATTAAAGTCCAGTAGCAGTTGCTGCTCCACTAAAACTAAATTGTGAAAGCAGGCCAATTGCTATTTAACGCGGAGCTCTGATGTTGCTACCATAAAACAAGACACACATTGTTTAACACTTTGTGAATGAAACTAAAGTATGCATGTTAAGGAAAAAGTGGAAAGGAAAATGTTAAAATTTGTTTCAACGACTGCTTCTCCTCTTTTGTTTTTCTGTGCGTGAGTCTGCATGGATGTTCCCTGCAATCTTTTCCTTGCGTGTTCTAATGGAATTCAACGTGAACACTTGAACTTTAAATTACGCATAAGAGATGTGAGATATGTGAGGTCGTATTTTTTTATAATATTATGCACGTCTTGCTAAAGAAAATAAAATGCTACTGCATAAGTTTAAGTTGCAATTTGAAGCGTATATTATTCCTCACAATCACATCAACAATTACACAATTGAAAGACAAGTAACAAAACCGGATCATAACATAACCGTTTTTTATGACGAGTTTTGTTTTTCTAGGCGTGCATATCTAGCTTTACATGATGGTGTTTCTTTCGCTCATTTGATACGTTTATGTTTTCATCAGCCGAAAAAAACATTCCTGTTATCTTCCGTTGCAAAAAATGTGATTTTTTTTGTTCTCAACTTTTTAAAGTGAAACAAAAAGGAACATTCACAAGTCATAATGTTATTGGCCTTTCAAGTGTAAATTGCACGTGTACACAAACCAAGTCAGATTGTAGATTTCGTAATATTACGGCCTTCAAGATGAGGGCACCTTCAAAAATGTGTGATGGGACAGGATTAAAATGCAATTGAAAATTGACTAGAAACAAAAGTCAATGTCATCTGAAAGTGATAATCCCAATTTTAATCTCAAGAGAACAAAAGAAGAATTGAAGAAAGTGGATTTAAATGAGCGTTTGAGATGCAAATTGAAAATGTGCAACAAGACCGAGCCGTGTTCTTCATCATTAATTTAGGATGAAGGGAACTATGCTATTTACTGACTTAAGTATTTGCTATGACATTAGAGTATATTACGGTTTATTTACACATGTATAATACACACACGTCATCTTCCATAAAATTCCATTTACTCTCAAAGCAGATGAAATGAATGGGGCTATAAAGAAGGCATATGTTTGCACACTAAAAACCTTGTCAACTCTTTCTCCATATAAATGAGTAATAATAAACTGGCTATACATACATTCATGGGTAAATTGATGGAATGCAGTTTTTATAGCTCATTAAAAAATCAGGGACGTGTCGTTTCGTACTGACGTTGTGGTTTTACATCCTTCCTACATAAGTAGTTAAAGGATAAAACTTCTGCCAGATCTCTAATGAAGTTGAACCAACTAAATCTCCTTGTTCATCATTTTCCTCTACCTTTTAACTCGTCTTCTTGATTCCTATCCAGATCCCCACACAAAATGTAAACACAGCACAGCCCAAATCTGAGTCTGTTTAATCTCCCCTTGCAATCTTTATTATTATCATTGAGTAGAAAGAAAGGTTTACTTTATTTTTACAGACTTCCCAGCTCGCAAGAAAAATTTCAACGTTGGTGGGTTGTTTACCAGATTTACCATATCAGGAGCAAATAGCAGGGCTCCTGCTAATGTTTGGAAAACTATCTGGAAAGAGTTTTTTTCTCATCTCATGCCATGCCATTCCATCTCCAGTTTCTTTTCGGGAGGATGCGAAATGAAAATAAGAACCGTCAAAAGGGTTCAGTTCATTTGGAGGTTGGGTTTCATCGTAAAAAATTAAATACCATATGCACTTGCGAACGACGTCAAAATACAGCACATCCTAAAAATGTATGTATGCCTACACGGGCTAGAAATACAACGGATGTTTGCTCAACAGCTAGAAATAATAGAGAAGGGTGGCAGAGACTACGTGAGATTTTAAAGCTCATAATAACTTTTGGTTAATAAAAAGTTAAAAGCTCTCGCTGTGAAAATACCTTTTAAAAAGATTGGTGAAATGGAGGAATGACATTTAGCTGTGTTTTAATTCCATTCATGAGAAATAAATGGTTGACTGCTAAGCCAAAATATTATTTAAATGGGTAGAAAGTTTTTTGCCCTTTTTGGCTGCACTTACCCTTTGACCTCGTAGAGCACAAAGCCACCAACCGGGCTGTCCATCATGGTCATATTCAATCACCGTGAGGATATCCCCCTTTCTGAAAAACAGCTCGTTCTTCGCTTCTGGACGATTTGTGTAGAGAGCTCGAGCCAAAACGCCTTTCTCCATGATTGTCATTTTTAGTTATTTCAAACAAGGGATTTTCACATGTCGAACTAACGATGATATTCAATCCGGATTTGTGTAGGTATTTAACGTCACTGACACTTGTTCTTTTATAAAATTGACCCTCAAGGTATACAAGTAACTTGATCTGTTCTTCTGCAATTATCACCTTCTGATAAAATCAAAATCAACTTGATTTCACAGCCAGTCAGTTTTTTCACTAAACAAAAAAACTTTTATAATAGTTGACCTTTTTCTTACTAAACGATTTATACCATAAAAATTCAGTTTTTTTCGTTAAAACAATGCATTTATTAGTTATAATAAAATGCATTAAAAACTTGTTCCACTAAATTTTGAGTGACATGGCATATCATAGCATGAACACATCTTGTTGTTTTCTCATCCCAAAACTTAATTATAGTTATATGCAAAGATGGGAAACAAGTTGGAAAATTTCTTCACTTCACAGTTTAAACGTGTAGGATAATAACGTGTGAATAAAAAGGTATAATTTTACACTTTTCACGAGAAATTGTCCTGTTGTTAAAAGGCAGACCAGTATTTTATTCAAATTGAAATAAAACCTTTCACATTCCACGAAACGTCACTAAACCTTTTATGAAGATAAAAGTTTTGATCTGATCTCATTATTTGATAGGTAACCTTCAAAAAAAAAGCTGCCTTGAGTAAACACCACTCATGGAATGTTTATATAGAAAGCTGTCCAATATATATTTAACGTCCGCAACTTTTTGTTGAAGTTAGTGATCGCTGATCGTCATCAGTTTGTCTTGCTTCTGACTGACAGGAAGACAGGATGGACGGGCGTACCTAATGTTATGTACACAACACTAAATCCAAAACGGAATTGATGATGAGCTTCAACGCCACCTCAGCATCCTCATTTGTCACTGAAAAAATTGTTGGTGCCTGGAGGAATCTTGCATCATCAGCGTCATCGTTAAATAAATGGATGGAGAGTATCGTAAAAAATCAATGCATCCAAGTTTCCTTTGTACTTTACTCTTTTACAATGGTAAAGAGGATTGGCTTTTGATAAGCTGATTTTGATGATAATACAATAACTACAAGCTTCTTCTACTTCCACTTGACTTGCTTGAGTTTTAATCTTCACTTTAATCTTCTTCTTCTTGATGAAATGTATATATTCAATCCAACTGCCTCTGGACTTTGGTTTTGGTTTGGTAGCTGGATATATGAAGGTCGTTTGGATTTGAGGTTTACTCTTGACTGCTTTCAATATCAGAAAGCCACAAGACTAAATAGGTATCCAAATTTTCTTTGTGGTATGGTAAATGGCTGATTGATGATACACGATTTGTAAGTAGGAAACTCTTAAAAAATAACTTTGTCCATTGATTTTGTCTTGTAAACCAACACGTGTGAAGGGTTTAGAAGTACACCTGTAACAGAAATAATATATAAAGCTTATTAAAATGCGAGTCAATGGGATTCCTGTGGAGCACCTTGTATTTTCCTGTATGATCTCAACGACACTCTAAACCAAACTAGCAGGGTTGACGCGATGATGCATCCAAACCTTTTACTTGCGATTGTATGTATTGCATTGTGTTTTCAGGTTGATGATGGAATGCGTATGGGCGACAAATGAATTGTCTGTAGCCTCTTTTTTCTCGTAAAGCTTATGAGTCATCATCCTGCTCATTCATATTCATCGTAAAGAAAATGGTAAACAGGTTGATCCTACCCTCATGACCTGTTCAAGTACGTCTGTGAGCTGTGTTTTTCTTATGCTTTTAATAGAAAAGTAATAATATTGATGATGATGATCATGAATATGATGGGAAATAAATGTTTCTTTTGCGATGAAGCGATGTTGCTTGATGATGACGTCTTCAATATAACTTTTGCTTGTTCTCTAGCTACTTAATACTTTACATCCTTTTGACTCCTTGGCTTTGGTTTTGGCGTTGAAGTTATGCAGGGACATGAACGATTATTACTGACTCACGAACAGAAATGACGGGTGCGTAACAACTCCAAAAATGGAGGTTGGTTACCTTCAACACATACTCAACGTCACTATATGGATGGTTGAGAATAGAAAATATTGTTATTGTTATTGCGACTCGTTTACCAAACTGAAACATGGTAATATAATGTTGCACTCTGTATTAAATCCTTCGGTCAAAGTCAAGGGAAGAATCTTCTCAATTTTTCAAAAGATGATGATTATGAATGTTATGATGCAAATGAAATTTGATTGATGAAGACGGCTACACAATAAGTGTTGCAGTTTATGAAGCCTGCATCATCCATTGAATTGCAGTAGGGGTTCATTTCATCATAACCATCATGGACAAAAGCTACTGGAAAGCTGGTTGCTCAAAAAGAGACAAAAAATGCATTCCCTTTTTTGTACACCAAACCATCATGCTATTGATATGGTGAGTATAGTGGCTCTGACTATAAATGGCTTTTGCATGGATAAAGTTTCAAACTGTGAGAATAATTGATGTGATGCAAATTGGACAAGAAACTTTATAAATTATCCTGTTCCATGAAAAAAGTGAGCAGAAGCTCAACTAACGTAATCAATTTACATCATGGTTTCAATGTCAAATTACAACGCCATGTGAGCAACCCAAGATCAAAATTTTCTGGAGTGTTTTTATTGGCTTGGTTCAAAAAGTCACGTTCCCAAAATGGTTTGAAAGTTGAAGCTGTAAAATCCCTTATCATTTTTTCCATGTTAACACGTTATAGTTATGATGAATGATTGTTTGATTTACACTCGCTCGCTTGAGCTGATTGCTTATCAATGTGTAAACTCTTCAAATACTCCACTTTTTTGTGGGTAACGTTCATCCATTTCAATTCAATAAAATCAAAGTTTCAACATTCATGTTTTACTACAAGCGTATTTCTCAACGCGAGATTGATGCGGTCGTTTCTGTCCTTTTTATGGCCAATCAACACGGAAAAAGGGTATTGAAGCAATACAAAATAATAATCATCATCACCATTGCAATTCAATAAACGTAGTTATCAATAATCGACTTCCTTATGACTCTGAATATTTTCGATGAAAAAGAATGATGACGACGACTCACGACTTTACACAAATATGTTGATATTATTGTCAAACGGGGAAATGTGTAAAAGTACCTGGTTTTTATACTTGTACTTAAGTAGCTTATGAATACTGTTTGCGTATGCATATTTGCGACTTAAACCATCACATTACAAGTATTTGGGACACCTACCTTTATTCTGATCCAATGCTGAGATTTCTCGACTTTTTTTTATCAAATAACTCTTTATTTACTGCTCCCAATCGTCAATATTAACTTTAAGCACCGTTTTTACACCTGGTTCGGCTGTACAGAACAAATAACTCCTGTGTTATCTTGAGCATTATTCTGTCCATTCCCATATCTCCTTTCGGTACTTCACTTCAACACCTTATTCATATCTTGAGGTATGAGAAACTGATTGGGATTGTAATGCTTTGCATAAGTTTTGAGTCAATATTCAACCGAATCAATCATGTAGATTTAAAAATTTCAACCGTTTAGATGCTCTTATTCCCACCGAAACTACTACTTAATCTGACACAGTTTCCATTCAAAAAGTCTAAAGTCCAAAACACTGTATTCCCACTTATTTTTGCGGTTAAGTTTTGTGAAACGAAATTGTCACTAAAATTTTGGAAACATAAAGCTACTTAACTACAACGGTTAAACACGATGTTTTTTTCCATTGGAATATTGCTCGCTTGCTGCTGGATGACTTCATTTTCATGCTCGTTTTCCTTGAGGAGCTTAGGCAAGACTGACAAGACTGAACTGAAGGCAATATGCATGCGATGCTTCTACACCGCTCATCATTATCATTACTTTGTCAAGTCAAGAAGAGTAGCTTTTACTTAACGAAGCGAACCATAGCTTTGGCTTGCCTGCCACAAAACGCGTGTATAATGTGTGTGTAATGCATTTATGTATGTACATATGCCTAAAAGCCTATTAATGTGATATGCTATTGGTACACGCTTGCTTTTTTACGCTTTTTACTCACTCACCCAAGAAAACAGAATGTGATGTGATATGAAACCTTTATTACAGTCTAATAACAAGATATAACCATTACATGCAAGCATAAATATAATATAATGTTATGCTTATTACATTGTCTGCAAAAATATGTTATGTTTCTGCTGCGGGTCTGGTTCTGTTCTGCTAGCTTGGGCTGGAATGATAATATTATGATTATAGACAAATTACAAATTCATTTTCGTTTTAATAACAACACGCAATACATATACTAGCTAACTACCTAAACATTAAGAACAAAGTGCTGAGCTTGTCGTTTCATCGTCGAAGCTTGAGAAAATAGCGAACATTCCCATGCGTAACTCTATTCTGGTTCTGGTTTCATATCAAATTCCGCTGAAAGACTAAAATTCCATTAGGGACATTAAATATTCCTCCTCTCGTCTTCGTCTGGTTTGGCAAGGAGGATTTTGTCTCAGTTTCTAAACGGTACACAAATACAACAGTTTTCTGAGCTGTGTATAAACTACTGCGAAACTGCCAAATAGCAAGGTATTTTTATTACCACCTTTGTTTACTTCTATAAAACTTGAGCTGAACAACTCTAGTTTCAAGGTAGATACCTACATAAATGGATGCTGATGCTAAACTCAGATTCTGTCTAGGAATATTTATTCCGCTAAAATATTTTTGCACAGCTGTGTTCAAATTTTTCCCTTGACTTAATGTTCATTGATATTGCCAAATTATGCTTGTTTCAAACTCTGTTCGAATGTGCATGGTTTTATTATGATTATTTCTATTGCACAAAGCGCCAGCTTTGATCTTTTAGCATGTATCTAACCCTGGCAAATCAGCTCATCAAAAATCTGCGAAAGGAAATAATTATGGATTTCGTGACCTTGTTGCAGACGCTATCCAGTCAACAAACTGCAGAGCTCATTTCATTTATGATAGTTGACATGAATCCAACCACATATTCCTTATCTCACCAAAATGCTTATCATCGCCACATCACGTAGTAATTACATGATTACGTTATGTAGTTGCAAACATATGGCTACTTTTTCCGTCTTCATTTTATGTTATACCTTTTTATATTTTGCATGGTGACCGTGATATTCTTAATGAATTGGGATGGAGTTGATTTTACCAACGTATTTTAGTATTTAGGCATATTTATTGCAATGAATTTGACACTCTTGAATAATAATTTAGATGTGAGAATGACAATAGTCTTGTTTTCGCATAGTAGACTCAGTGTCGTTGTTAGTCAACCTGGCTATTTTATTGGATCATAAAGAGGCGAATTTTTTTGCAACCAAAATAGGGAATGCTTCTTTGCTTTGGTTATCATCCAATCATATGCATTTCGTCCCTCCAAGACACAAAAATATTTTAAAGTTTACATACCTTAAGCAGCTCCTTTTACAATTTTATTAGGTGTAATAAAGCTGCCAAAGTGTTGCTGACGTTGTGAAAATCCAATAATGTGATGTGGTTTGCTTTTTTCAATCCAAATTCAACTCCTTGTCGGCGTGTAGGTTGAAAAACAAGAACGAGAATGATTTTTTGGGATTGTAATAAGAGATAACAATAGTTCTTGAGAGGATGAAAATAAAATCATTTCATTTAGATCCCCAACTAAACCTTTTCCCAACCCACATAAAACTGCTTTGCAAAAAATAAATGAGTTCGCAAAAGGGTTATTTTTCGCAGCATGATATTAAGTAAAAACTAGCGCTGTTGACTGCTAAACAGCTCCAAAAACGGAATAAACACTATAACTAAATGGATTCACGTGATTACAATAATTTTGGGCTCTGTTAGGTTTCGTTGAATAACAAAATTAGAAATAAATGGCTTTTGGTTTTAGTGGAAGACAAAGACACGATTGAGTGAGAACCGAGGCTGCCTCTGCCTTCCTTCCATGAGGATGATTGAGAGTGAACTGAAGACTCGTTGTGGTGAGCAATTGCCTTTTCGTAAGAATAAATGAATAGGATGGATGATAAGTATGATGGTCAAGAAAGTCAATCTGAATGATGGGTATAGACCGTAATAAAGCAGCTCTATGTTATGTAGATGTATGAGTGTTTTGTGTTGTTTTTCTTGGATGCAACAACTGATGCAGAACAGCTTGATGCATATTTCTTTGAATGAAATGAGAGGAGTAGGAGGGTTTCCTTTGGAAGGGATGATTCCATTATGATCAACATCTTAAAGAGATTCTTGTTTCCCATTCTTCTCCGTTCAAAAGATTTGAATGTTAGGGTCTTCCATGCGCGTAGGTAAAAAGGGTCTGAGGCTGGGATTTTCCGATTTCTTACCCTTGCCTTCCGTAGCTTCAACCTGAAAATAGGGGGATGCTAAATGTTTGGGAAAATACAACCGTTACTGTATTACACGGCGTTTTATTATATTGGGTGGATTTGGAATTTGTGAAAGCTTGCATTGTCTCAAGGGAGGACTGGAACGCGCCTTTAAGAAGTTAAGATGCCAGATATGTTCCACTTCCGTTTCGAATAGTAAGTAGCTATATGTCTTGATGATTTAGAATATTTAAGTGCATATTTATAAGAAAAAATGTACTACTCCATTATGATTATTTAAATAAAAGATGCTCGATTTTTATTATCACACACAAATTAATTTTTGCACTCCAAAACCATATAAATTATCGTGGTGTTCCGTATTGACATAAAAAAGCCTTCTTACGTTGGTATTAAATGAACGTTGTTTATCTTAACACATAAATTCCATACACTTTCGTGAATATTTAAACATGTAAAGTAATTTTTTATAATAACTTCGTAAATACTTTCAATTATATTTGTTAAAAAACGAACTTAATGAATTAATTAAAATTCAAAATATAAAAGAGCTAATTAATATTATTATTATACATCTCCCGAATCCTTATCATCATTATCACCAATATCATAGCAAGTAATCGTAAAGTTTACAACACAAACTTTTGTCAATTCTGTGGCGAACATAGAATTACAAAACATGTTTTAAGTCATAATTTAGCAATTAAATTTAGCTTTCAAGCACAAAAATGTCAACTATTTATAATGCTACGTAGAACGTTTCAATTTTTAGCATTTTTGGGGATATTTTTTACATGGTAAGCATATTACGTAAAAAGCATCGGTATTAAGATTATAATCCTTAAATTGCAAGCATTGTGGATTTTAAACTTGAATCTGCTGACAAAAAATATATCATGCCAGTTAAATAAAGTTGAATTCTGAACGATAAAGCAAGAGATGTTGCTTCCGTAGCTTTCTTTATCGACATTTTCACATCATTTCGAACTACATTTAAAAAAAATCCATTAAAAGTAACTTTTAAAACCTTTTTGAAGCTGACAAGTTTTTGATTTGATTTTACTCTATTAATGTGCTATCTGTATCAGTTCAGATAATGAACTGGTCTCTCTACAAAAACACAAACTTTGCTAATCCAAGTCGCTAAAATGTATAATTATCTGACTGAACATTATTTCTAGCACAAGTATACTGCACTTCAAAATTCTAACAAATGCATGTTTATAGCTTCACTAACGGTTTCGTAATCTAACTCTTCGTCGAATATTGCATTATTATTACGAACTAACAAGCTCCATTCATTGATTGAATACCATTTTACTGAATTTTTGTGTGTGAATTTCGGTTTTATAAATTTCATTCTACACTGGTACTACAGAGTAATGTGTCGTTACAATGGCGTTCAATAAATGTGTTTGTAAAGACGCGTTCATTAACTCCGAGATTCGTCACTATCTTCCGTCAATGAGAATATTGTTCATTAAAATCAATACACTAGACGTATTTAATCTCGTAGAGTTCAAATTTGATGCCCAAGTTGCAAATTATTGGCGCCTTGTACAAAATATTTTGAATTTAAATGTTTGAAAATTAATAGCGCCATAATGTTAAACGCTTTTCAAAAACAGACAAAATCCTGTCTGCAAAATCCAATTAGCTTTACATTACAAAACGAATCAGGTCAATATCTCTAACGATTTCTACTCAATCGGTGAACAAATGAAGTAAGCCAGATTTTTTCAAAAATGTCCGTAGTTTCAAAACTTGATATTTTAAAAATAACTTGCTTCCTACAGTGGCGTACACCATTTTCAGCATGAAGACTTTCAATTTCGAACTTCATGGTCTATCACTGGTAAGTTTAATACAACGAACTCTCCCATATTCCAACAATTTTTATTTCAAGTACCTATATACGTATTACTCATCGCAATAAAAGAACTTGATGTGTTGGAAATCAGACTCGGAGTTCACAAGATGTACCTTATCTTGGGAACATGCCAGAACTTCGAGAAATTGCAGTATAATGACCGAGTTCAAGCTAAATAAGAGACGGAAGTATGTTGCAAAAGGGGCAAGAAGCTCATGGATGATCGATAGGAAACTTGCAATATATTTTTATTTTGTGCAATTCTACCCACTGAATTGACTAAAACTTGGATGGAAAATGGCGTCCTATTCACCAAAAGTCATTTGCTGGAACGAAAATCTACCTCCTACAGTTTACTACAGTTGTAGTGATAAACATAAATATTATTAAAAATCAGAAATGGGAGTTCATAAGATGTACCTTATCTTATGGCTTTGTTGTTTCAATTAATCTTATTGATTGTAGATTCATTTCAACCTAACTCCTGCTAAGAACGTAAATAGATAAATAAATGCAATTAAATAATTCGTAAACCATTACATGGATCCTTGTAAAACTGTAAAACTTTTACTCCTGTTCTGTTCTGCGCTTAAATTTCAAGTAAAGAGTTTTTGCTAATAATGGTAAAGGCTCGAGCTTCTCACCTTCCATTGAACCTACGTAAAGTAAGGCTAATAGGCAAGAACGCGTTACTGTATACTCTGTGTTGACATGTGGGAGCGCAATTTGCCTGTTATATAAAGATTAATATCCACCAAGCGCTCCTCCGTTAAAACCCATTAAACGATCCATTCTTTGCCTAATTCTACACTATTATACTAACAAAAAATAATCCCAGCCCTACACGGATCCACATATGCTTTCGTCTTAAAAATTTCGACTAGGAATCTAAAAGATGTACCTTATCCTTTAGTTCTTCCTGCCGACGTTTTTTAGTCAAAAAGTCTTAACTAATCCATTAGTCATCCCACAAACATCAACAAGTGTTTACTTCTCATTCAAAGGTTTTTATATTTCAACTATTGTTAATTATTCCACTAGTAAAGTTGTAACTTTCCGCAAAAAACAAGTAAAATGAATCCGTTGGGAAGTGAAGGAGCTGGAGGAACACGAAGCAGCAAAAGAAACCGAAAGCAAACTACTCCCAAAAGTTGTTTGTGCTGCTCGGCGTCACACTCATCATTAACCACGGCTCATTATGAGCAAGTTACTTTGCAACCAGCCCTTGAGATCGATTCACGACAAAAATTTGCATGCAAACAGTGTGGAAAACTTCTTTGAAACGACACTTGCGTCTGGTTCATACTGATGAGCGTGCTTTTGCTTGCAAATTTTGTGGTTCGGCGGTTTCAAATCAAGGGATAATCTCGTCCGGCATCTCAGAGCAACTCATTCAAAATCCCTTGAGATTGCTCGAAAAATTCCAAACGAATCAAGTGGAACTGCTTCTCGATCGGCAGCTAGTGTGAGTCCACCCACTCCCAAAAACTTGAAGCGATCCGCACTGTTGGTGATCCGGGCTCGGGCTTATCAACCAGCCGCAAAAGCCTCCAATCGTCGCAAGAAAATGAAGAATGGGAAGGCGTTTAAATGTCCCGAGTGCGATGCTGCATTCCCAAATCGCAAATGGTTTGGAGAAGGATGTGACCCCACAAAAAACTCTTGGGAACGTGCAGAAAATTTGAAAAGGTGCCATTATCTTCCGAGTTTCCACAAAATGAGGAACGAAACAAACTTGCAAAATTGGCAAGATGCGGGCATGTAAAATTATATTAAAATTTAAAGCCAGAAGATGTACCTTATCTAATGTCATTTTTTTGTTTATCCGCTTTTCTAGCTTTGAACGAAATCAGAAAACTAGGACTTCGATTAGATTATTGTTCTAAAAAAGAAAGGTTCTATGGGTTTTATTATTGATCGATCCCAGCAACTTGCCCCCGCTTCTTCGGCTTTGGAGTCCATTCCGGGACCTTCATCGGGTTGTAGGATTGCTCAGGATTCTGTGTCAATCGAAAAGAAAACCAGAGAGAGGAATTCGAGAACGCTGCTTTGCAGAGCTACCTTTTTGTTCCATTTGTGCATTCAAATCTGTCATGAGTTCGACCGATCTCACGAGGATTTTAAGTGAGGACTGCCCAGTATTTAAGGAAGCCTGTTTCATAAGGGAAATAGGCTGCGTTGCCACAGGAGAAAAACTATACAACGTTGACAAGATTTTAAAGAAATCAGTAGGCTAGACGGGTTTTCTGGTACATAATCAAGTGGAAAGGATGTGACGCCACAAAAACTCCACGTTGTTTATTTTGGAATTGGCTAATTTTTATTTGAGTATAATGCAACACAACTGCGAAGTCCTAGAAAAATTGCAACCTACTACAAACAGCGGAAGAACGGACACTCTCGTTGGGCATTTCTACTAGTTCATATGATGGAGTAAAAGTAAATTTGGAATCATTTCTGGGGCTAAAAGTTGAAGAGAAAGTTGTTAAACCGGTATCAACCATGCCTCTACAGGAAAAAGTTTAACCTGTTCTCCATCGGAAGCCGTATTTAGAAAGCCCTGTTCGCAAACGAATATTTTGTGGCAACGCGAAATGACGGACAAGACAATCACTGACGAAATTGCAAAACCCAAGTTGATTCAGAGTGCCCCTAAAAAGTTGTTCCAGTTGAAATCAACAAACTTGGCAGATATGAGCACCAGGACGGATGTCATTTACCAAAATTGCTTCGTTGATTTGACCATTATTGAAGAGCCTAACTTCAACCTTGCATGGGTGCAACTTGAGGCTGAGGATGAAAATGGGGACGTCGTGTTAGTACTCATTCATCAGTTGGAAACGCCCAAGATCAACTATGAGAGGTTGCGGTTTGGACGGAGGATCTCCATTTTGAATCCGTACATGCAGATCGGTCCTTTTGAAATGAAGAGTGGGATCAGGGTTGATGACCAAGATTGCCTTCTTTACTTGGGAGGGCTGAATGACATGTGCCGCCTTTGTGGGGAGGAAAATGCTACACGTAAGTGTGGAAATTGTAAGAAAGCAAGATATTGCTCGAAGGAATGTCAGGAATATGATTGGAAGTTTTTGAAGCACAAACGTGTTTGTTCTCACATTAAAAATGGCAAAGTCTGAACATTGGTATTTATTGCTAAATTTTTGAACTTACGTGGTATCTGTTGTTTGTGGTTACTTTTGGAAAAAATTGGCAATGTAAAATTATATTAAAATTTAAAGCCAGAAGATGTACCTTATCTAATGTCCTTTTTTGTTAATCCGGTTAATTCTAGCTTTGTACGAAATCAGAAAATTGGGACTTCAATTAAATTAATAAAAAAAAAGAAAGAGGTTCTATTGGGACGGGTATTTGTTACTGATTGATCTACCGATCGAAAACTAGTCGGTGTTGGCGTTTATTATTGATCGATCTTGAAAACCACCTACCTCAGTGACTGTTAAGCCAGATCGAAAATTGGTGCAACGTCTGCATTGTTTCTCATCTGGAGTTATTAAATCTACCTTGCTGTTTTTCAAGTTACTTGGTGAAATAAAGATATTTGCTAAAGTATCAACGAATTATACAGAAGTTTTGAGCCGATGTTTCAGCTAAAAATGTGAACAACTAACAATAGCTTTACTCATTTTGATAGAAGCGGATTTGATGGGAAATAACTTGTCACCTCAAATAACCATACAAACGAGGATTATAACTTATCCTACAATCGGAATTGAGGAACCTGAGAATGGTATAACATCTTGCCAAACCTTGGTCGTTTCCACATTCATTATCCCAACCGTTCCTTCAAATGCTCCTGACTCTGGACCGGAGAAAGTCTAATTGTTTAATACTGATTTCACGACCGCAAGGGGTAAATTATACCACGTTTTTTTGTTCGAGATTTTGTTTATTCTATTTATTATGAAATATTATAATTTCATTTAAGATTTCCAACGACCGTGATTTTTTTTAAATAGGAGTAATCTACTATCGACGTTGTACTGAAAGAATCGTTGAAATGCCTTTTGTCGTTTTGTGGTTTCTGGTTGGTGACTACTTCAGGAAACCGCTTAAGTTCAGACAAGTGCGAAAATTCGAAGGGTAAAACGCTTCGATAAAGACTAAAAACTAAATGCTATGCTTAGCCTCTCCGAAATAATGAAGCCCTGATCAACCGACGAAACTTCGGATGTATGTTGTTTTACTACACATCAAACCTGGGATTCTCTCGACAGAAATTTAATATTAGATGCACCTTTTTTTCACAACAAAAATGCCCATTCACGGGTAATATTTTGGGGATAGTAGTGCCCATAAAATGCAACACAATCGGTTCAATTCGGTATCCAATCGACTACGTACTTTACTCGTGAATGAAAAATCTACGTTGAAGCTTTCAGACTAAATAAGCTGTATTAACTAGAAAGTAACTAATAATTATATTTGAATTTCTCATTATTGCTTCATGCCTTGACTGCAACAGCAATAGTAGATCCGATTCACAAATTTAATGTAAAAAGAGAAGTTGGGGTAATTTAGCATTTCTAACGTATAAATCATTAAAAACAACCTTTGAAAGTCTTTAGGAAATCTTTTTCTTTCTGGCGACGTTTAAACCTTAAATGTCTATTTCAAAGTAAATAATGAGTTGACGGATATTTTGCGAATTGATTTGTTAAGTTAATAAAATTGAAACAAATTGAGCTACACACTAACATTCTAAAACTGAAAAGACGAGACGGTTGAGTAACATCTACCTTGATGTTTTATTGTCTACCAGCGAAGCTTCGAAGGATGTTGCTTTTATAATTAATAATATGATGCACTGCAATGTAAAGTGCATATGCCAATGGAGGATGAACCCGAATTTAGAAGCAAAGTGATATGTATGTGACCTTCGTGTTTTGTTGCTATGAGAAAATAAGTATTATCAACAGTACGATCAAAGACATCACAATGAATGGTGGCATTTTGTTTATATTTGCATCATACTAAATGCGACTTATGAAAATGATGAAGGTGATGGATCTTTATATTATTTCCGGGACCACTTTGTAAAACTGAACGTTTGTGTAAAAGTAGGAACTAATACAATTTATATTTATGGGAAGATATGAAGTGCATTACACAGATCAATTCTTATTCAGTATAATACTGGGCTTCAGTCATAAGCGGAGCTAAAGGTACAGACCATATATCTATCCAATCGAACGATGAAGCTACAATCCTCAACTTAGTTAACAACTGTTGTAAGCTTTCTTAACAGAATTCTTGTATATACTTCCCCCATTTTATGAATGATACAAATAACCGTATAAATTCATTTCAAATAAAACGAGTTCACAGCTTTAAACTAAGCAAAAACTCAAAACTTGTCAGCTTCAAAAGGACAAAACGAAAATATTTTTTAAAAAACCGTATGCATAAATTTTTGTAACGACTATTGAGCACAATTCCCCCGATGAAAATCCAGTTAAAAAATAACTTATACTATTAAATGCAGCACACATGTTTTGTGTTCGACCTACTGACATTCCAGGAAGTAATATTGAATTCTTGCGTTACTCACGCGGATAAGTGAATGGGGAACGAGAAACCTAAGACAATGCAGAAAGCTTAGAAATAATGCAAAGCGAGTTGGCAGTTAAGCATAAACATGCATTTGCGTATTGAACGAATGATTGCTATGCATTATTGCTTGGAGTAATGATGATGATGGTATCTTCTTTGGAATACGGATAAGGGTTGGAAACTACATTCTGAATATGTACCTCTATATTGTAGTAATTAAAATAATTTTGATCCCATCAATTATGGGAGAATTTTACTAAATTTCGAAAACGATACCCATCAACTTTACAAAATTCTAACACAAAACGACGACATGCGAAGTACGTTTCTATCCTCAATCATACTATATAGCTATGTTATATTATTTACCCCTAGCTGATTAAGTAATTTACAAAATATTTCTGTCACTTATCTAACTTGTACTTAGTTGTAACCTACAGTTTCCAAGCTCCATCATATTTTTTAGGCATGTAATGTTACTTATCCCTAACTGCTCCTTCAATTTTTGTAGATTCTTACTCTGACTTGTACCACTATGTGTCCCTAATCTACTTAATATCGCGCAAACTCATTCAGTCCATTAAAAACTTAAATAAAAAATCACAAAATGGCTTTTTAATTGAAAACTAACCTAATAGTTAATTGAGCTGTGATTTAAATTTCCCTTCCCAAATTTTACAGTTTAAAACCTCATATTATCTATCCAAATCTTGAAGACGATTTTAATTGCTGCTGATCAATAGTTGGGCTGTAGTAGACTAATTATTAGAATTTATTTTCACCGTATATTTAATATATGGTATACATACACTATTGAAAATTCCCAATTAACAGTTAGGTTTACGCTTTATCTCAGCAAATCAAGAATTACAAGATGCTCCTATTTCATTAAACTCCAAATAATTTCTATTCAAAGACAGAAAGCTGAATAAATATGATTTGATTTACCATTATTAACCTTTCGGAGATTTGTGAAGAACACGGATGCAACTATCACTGCTTACACCGCTGCAATGGGTGTCAATAATAATTCAGAAGACGATAGCTTGCAAACCAGACTGGAGGCAGAAAATCTGTAGGAAAGTCAAACAAACGTCTATTAACAATCCAAATTCGAATCAGTATAGCCCATATTTTATAGAATGAAATGGTATAAAATCTAACCTACCACTGAAATATGATTTCAAGTTGTTAATAATTCGCAACTTGTAGTCGTTCCAATTAGATGTGGAAAGTTTGCAACTGCATAAAAACGAAATAGAAACACTGTAATTAAAACATGATTCTAAAAATGTTACAACAATTATTAGTTTATGCTTTATATCTAGTAGAGGAATTTCGTTTCGTTTTTGCCGTTTTCAGACTTTTACTTTAATCACTAAAATTTTCCTTTAAACTTCCTTTTGTCTGTAAATTATGGCACCTTAATAAACGCAGGTATCGGGGCATACGATTCTTTAAAAAAACTAAAATTTCACAGTTTCTTCATCGAAAACATACCTATCAACTTCAAGCGGAATTTTTTGGACCCTCAGGACTGGTTTGGACTGAGAGCGTGCGTTCTGGTAACTCCAGGCAAATTAGATCTCCACCAGTGAGATTATTTATCACTAAAACCGAGAGAAAATAAATTTTATTAATTCGCATGTTTCAATCCTTAAAAATCTCCTACGTCAAATGGAGAAATGATCTAGGAATCACGAACAAATTCGATTTAATTGAACGTATAATAATAACAATCAGTTCGCAGCCAAGTTCTATTTTGAATGGACTTACTTTGTAGTGGATTGAATATGATCAACTTTTCTTCAGTTACTACAAAACTTCGTTTTTACCCGTTGGTGATAAAAGTCTTCTGAATACTACGGTAGTTCAATTCAAAATTTGATAAATGTTGTATAGATATCCATATTTCACTAAAAGTTTAACTTTTGAAATATCAGTTTCCTCTCCCTGACCAAGATGCTAGAACAGGGAGAGATTTGACTCAACCAGATATCAACTTCTGTCTCCAGCAAAGTTTTGAGCGTAACTGAGACAAACCAATGAGGCGTATCGTACCACTCTTTCTTCATCCATTCTTTAACGTGAGTCATACGGAAGAAGCCAAAAAATAATCAACGTTTCTCAACTTCAACGCGACATGCTTATACAATGCTCAAAAGCTTTTCGGCGCTGAGCACACCGTCACCCTATTGCTCCCTATAGGCAAAATACATGGTGACAATATGTCGCTAATTTACACTTGCGAGAATGAAGGGCTTGCAAGCAGCAGCTCTACCACAATGCACTCAGCCATGTTTGCTCTGCGTAATTTTGCTCATTACTCTTGATTCCAGCTAAAACACATTATATGAGAATAATCGTGTTTTCCCAGGTTGCCACTGTCAAAATGAACCCAAGCACGAGTAATATGAATGTAGCGTTCCTTTCTTCTGTCTAGTCTTTGCTTTATTAGACAAAATCGAGAAGAAATACATTTCGTTCTGTATGTAAACTTGTGTGCTAGCCTGTTGCATATTGATTTTACTTTTTAGGGGTGACTGATATAAAATACACTTCAGCCTTCCTTCTGTTATATACAAGGCAAGCTATGAGTGTCGTTTTGAGATAATCTGCAATTAGCAACATTCACTTCAAAGACAACCAAATCATACATATATTTGAAAGTTACTTCAACTATTCAGCTCCATGATACGAAGCTTTTAAAAACGTTTATGTGCATATAAAATATAAAGAAACAAATGTCATATGAATGGAAATTTTGCTTTAAAATTACAAGTTATTGGCGACAGTCTGCAGTTCTTGTATAATAAGAATGTTCAGTACTTGTGCTTTGGTTTTACTCCACTCTTCCAGACACTATGCTGCTCAACTTCTTTCGTTTTCTGTCGTCTTACTTGTCGTCATATTTGAGAAATTTCATGTAACTCAATATACGGGTGTTTCTGTCATGAAATGTTTATGCTATGATGCCGTAACGAATGCACTACGCAATATTTTCCTGCTTCACATTCTGATGTATCAAAAAATAACCGTAATCACACCACAACAACTGTGTGTGGAATACAGACGCATGCAGTTTTCTAACAAGTGGCCTGCTCTATGATCGAGATAGCTTTTAATAATATTATACTAGTAGTATGTTCATGATGACAAAAATATATGCTGTACTTTTGACTTATTCAAGATCATTGTTCTAGCCACCTTTCGAATCACAAGCCGTTTATTATTAAGATACTTTTTGCGATTCAAGGCCATCTCTCAGTTGTATAGGGTTAAAATAAAATACATAAAATAGGCAATGTTTTTTTGAACATGAGAAAGATTCGCCCTAAATTTTTTTATGAACCAATAAACCCATTCACAGAAAGCTAGTTTTTTGTTTTGATTTGGTATATTTGAACGTTGAATCTCACAAGGACAAATGTTTCTTAGTTGCAACTGTTTTGCTACTATTAATTACAACCAATTTGCTTTAAAGTTAAACTTAAAATTACATTCAGATTCTAATATTTCAGGAATAAAAATATCTGACGGATAGAATGGGATGTGTAAAGCGGTATTATTTATACATCTTAAAACTTAAATATAAATAAATTCATTCCTCGGCCGAGTGTACTTTACTTTCACCTTGTGATATAAAAGCAAAATATATAATATATTATCTTTATCAAAAAACTTGTTGCGTGTATTCTTTATTTCCATGTTGTTTTTGTACAAATGTGTATTTAGTATTCTATTTGAAAAAGGTCAAGTTCAAGGGATAATTATTAGGTGGCTCTTTTCTAGCAATATGTAAGTATATATCTAGATTCAAATTTGAGCCAAGCCGAATACCTGACATTATTATATTACGTTCTTGAAATGCTGTTATCTTAATGAGATGTTGTTAATTGCTATTACAAAACACTGCACTGAAAGCGGGCCGGTAAAAGTGCTAACTCATGCATAATTGTACTTAAGTCGCATAATGAAATACATCAGCTTTTTAAGTTGTAGATATATTTATTGACATTCATATTTCAGTAAAATTTTACATTAGTCAATTTTATTAACAGTTGTTTTCATATTACTTCATATTAAGACATGTAAGTTTAGATATTTATGCTATATTACGTAACGTTTCATATCCTAGAAATAAATGGAACCCACCTAACGTACGTGAGGTTAATGATTTTGCTTTAAGTACAGAATAAATTAGCTGAAACCTTCGTCACTACAAAATTACACATTTAAATTTTTTCTTTTTAGCATTACGTACCGCTTCTTCTGATACCTGTTTCCTTACGGTACATTTAGATTTTACAAGTGGAGCTTTTTCTTTTATATTACAATCTGGACGGAATTTGGTGTGGAGGAATGGGAGTTTTTGTTTAGACTTAAATGCCGATTGTGCAGGCTGAGAGGCAGCATTTGGTTTTATACACTCAATTGGATTCAATTTGCGGGTACTGAGTTTAGGTGAATTCATTCTTTCGGCTATAGTACCATTTAAGTATTCCTCAGTTGCCTCATAAAGACTGGCACGTCTTCGGTGATCATTTAAAAGCTCGTAATACGGATACAGTTTAATGCTATTATTTAGCTCAATTGGATCATTTGGAAGACGTAAAAGCCATTGGCTCATCTCTGACTCGTCAAAGACCCAAAGTCTTAGAATTAAGGCACCAACCCCCATCGATCTGCAGTTGTTCGCTGGTTGCCCCAAATGACTTTAGAATCAACATCAGTTTTTTCCCATCGATTTGGCAAACACCTGAATTTTGTTTGAATGCATGGGCTACTTGACGTTCTATTTCTACTAATTTTTCTGTAGATAAACATGATTTAGGAAGTTTGAACTCCAACTGAATAAATCCTCCAACCGCCTGCTCTGAGATAATATGCGTACCCCTCTTTTTGAAGAAACTCATATACTCGTTTGCTGTTGTGCTTGAATACGTATCTGGAAGTTTTTGCAATGCCTTCATAATTTTGGGATGAATCAATAGTTCCTTGTTTTCAATAGGAAGTTTAAATGTGGCCACACGTATTTCAATTACCATTGAAATTGAAACCATGGGTGAAAACCGTTCTTCCCCTTCAACCCATCTACCATTGGAGGAAATTTGAACCCTTAATTTCAGACCACGTTTCATGGTATAACCATTCTGTTTCTCAATTTCATACTCTCGTTTATTAAAAAAAGTGAGCCGGTCAAACCTGCTAATTGTTTGTATATCGGCAGCAACAAAGTCAGGAATGAGAAGTTTTGCATTGCCAATTTGAACTGTCTTGAGGTTCAAAGTTGTTGGAAGTCAACTGTGTGACGAAACACTAACCTTCTTTTTTAGCTTCTTTCTGTTACAGGTACAGTAACGCTGTTGCCAAATTTGAAATTCGAATATAAGGGAAACAAAAATTTATTTACTGATGAATAATGTATGGCCCGCTTCATTACGTTAGTGTCTAACTGCATTATGTTTGTGACTTTTTCAGCTGCGCCATTTTTTTCTGGACATTCAGTACCAAAATATTGCCCCACAAACAATTTACCCATCCTGTCTTTGTTCCTATCAAAAAGCTTTTGCATGGCTTGAAAAAGATTATAATGGGACAATTCACCATTTGGTAGCTGGTAGAAGTCTCCTTGTTTTTCCAAACTGAAGTCATGACCATTATTTTCTACTGGCACGACATCAACTTCAATTTGCCCAAGTATTTTTCTTAGTCTTTTTCGAATGATTCTTGTATATTCTTCTAATTTCTGAACAAATGCTTCTTTTTTGAAGCCCATGCAAGTAGCATGTGACAAAACGATAATCAGGTTGGGTCGCTGTCCATCAAAAATACCAGTTTCTTTTAAAATTCTGACGGATTTGTAAAATATTGATGCTCTGCCATCCATTCGGTTGTCAACTTTAACCATTAAAAGAATAACATTTGGGTAAACCTTTACTCTTGGAGTATAAGACTTAGGAAACCCACACTTAACTAGCTCTTCTCGCGACTGCAATTCCTCTCTTAGCTCAATGAACTTTAGAACTGATGCTAGATTTTCAACATCGTTTCCACTTGTGTCAAAGAACCCAGGAATGTCTACAAAACCCAACTTTCCTGTCACATGATGCCCCTCATCCGATACTGTCAGTTGCTTAAAAACCATTGAGGGGTCCCGAGTTTTTGATTCAGTGGAGCTTACAGGGCAAAGATTCTCATCATCAAAAAGTATATTGATTGTTGTTGACTTTCCAGCTCCTGATGTGCCACACATGAATATCATGACTGCGTCGGATGGTCTACCAACAAGAAGCGCTTCTCCTTTGTATTTTAAAGCGGTTTTATAATTTGTTGGCAAGTCTGATCCGCTATTTATAATTCGAAATACTTCTGACGCTGCATCCTCAGTTAGACCCACTGCACGTGAAGCGTACTTAAGACTTCTTGGGCGCAACGGTTTTTCTGCCATTTTTGTCTCTGTTGCTGACTGAAGGACGAAAACAATTGTGTATTCAAGGTTGTAATGGTCTCGTAACACTGATCATAGCTGGATGCAACCTGAGCAATGGGATATTGTTATATTAACCTACCAGTATTTAGTTTTTTTAAATGAACTTAATCTTACCAAATAGGATGAACTCAATTACTTGAGCACAAAAACTTCGGTTGAACTCAATAATCTAAGAGGGTCCAGAAGTTTCTTCGTTGTGGGTAAAAAGGAAAATGTAAGCTTTCATTACTTTTGCCTGATTTATATACGAAATATATGAAAATGAGTGTTTGTCTTAAAATGATTTACACCTTTTTATATTGAACGTTAAACGATCACCTTCCAGGTAGTACAAATAGTAAATATTTAATGGAGATTATTTGCAGGAAAAAAATGGCCCGTCAATCACGCTGACGTACATATATTGCAAATAATATCATTTTGGTTAAATACAAAAGTGGGTTATTCTTAAACCGAGTTGCCTTCGTTCAACGTCCTTTACAATGTATCAGTCAAATGTAAACAATTTTGTCAGAATGAGGTGCCACCATTATTTACATGCAGATGTAAATTGAATTCTACAAAGTAGCTGGGATAGTGTAATGTAATTTAAAAAATATTAAAAAAATAGACCTGCTTCCATTTTGTGAAACTTCAATATTTTCAGAGAGTACTATGAACGAGTTTTCAAAAAATAAACCCGACAATCCGAGATGTAGCGATGTACCTTTGGCAGATGTAATTTGCGGCTTAAAAAACGTGTCATAAGTGAAATCCTCAATGGACTAGCGTTCGAATGATATATCACACCCTAAGTGTGTCATTTGAAAGTGCATGACCTTTGACCTCGGTTCGAAATTTCCGATTTCAATTTGTAGTGCATATTTATAATCAGCACTGCAGTAAGCTTTCAATGGTATATCATAAGCTATGTTGGTCAATTTGAAACATTAATCGTGACCTTTGACCCTGTTCGAAACCTCTGATTTGAATTTGCAATGCAAGATTCACCGTCAGCACCAGCATTACCTTTCGAATGGTATATCACAAGCTATAATGGTCATTTTGAGCATTAATCGTGACCTTTGACCCTGTCCGGAAGTTCTGATTTGAATTTGCGATGCATATTCATCATCAGTAGAGCAATACCTTTCGAATGATGTATCATAAGCTATATGTGACGCTTATCAATTTCGTTGCGCTTATCATTTGACCCTGTTCCCGTGACGCTCAGATAACCCATCTTCGAACTCATCCTCCGCTTTGACCTTATCTATCGATTGGTGAAAACAGAATTTCAAAATGTCAAACGGTTCGAAAGTTATCGTGTTGACAGACAGACGACAGACGACGACGCGATACAAAGTTTCTTAATATGTACCTAAAGGCACATAATAACAGTTGAGTATCAAAACAGTCCAACAAACAATAAATCAACTAAAGTGTATACTTAAGGATTGTTAAAAACGTGGCATATCATGAATTAAGAATGTTTTTTGGCTTCGCATATCTTTTAATTGAATATTTAAAAAACACTAATTGCCAAGTAAATTTGTCTGTTTTTATTCCATAACACGATATGCATATCAAATTGCAATTCGATTTCTTCTAATAAACTTACTTGATATAGTACCAAAGCGTTTTACGACGTACATCTTATAATTTGTATGTTTGCTTTCATGAACACAGAAAATAAATTGAGACTACCAACCTAAAATGATAAATGTTAAATTTAGTAAACATCAGCTAGGGTTTGCTAACAGCAGAAAATGCTTTTTAGTACACGTTTTATTTAATGTTGATAGTGGCTTATCCCTACAGATAATATAAAATTTAACAAAAAGGACAGATATTTGGTAGTAAATATTTATGTGGAATACATACGCACATCACATCAGGAGTATAGCAGAATGGATTACATACGATTTAATATCAGAATAGCTCCACTACATTTAGAAAGAGATTACTATATTTTATATCTGTGCAGAATACTTACATTCAAGTAAACAACAGTTTTCTTGTAAAAATAAGATCTGCCTAACAAACCTTCATGAGTTTGTATCATTGTGGCACAATACAGCTCATTCACGCTTAAATTTTACGCAACATTTACTACAATCGATTGTTGGACTCAAACATTATGATAGATTCAGTTCGATGAAAATCAACCAGTAAATGCGTGGGCGATACGCTGTGTACTGCTTTAGTAACGATGATGATAATGTATATTACATACAAGCACATACTTATATGAGTCTACTTTTACGTGCAAAGTACGTAGTCGATGCAAAACGGAATTGAACCAAATGTGTTGCAAAATGTGGACACTTATGAATAACCACTAAACCCACAAATATTGCTCGTTAGTAGTGGACAAATGTCAGTTTAGTGAAGGAATGTTATCCATAATACCTATCCGTTAGTGACAAAGTAGTCAATTTGATAATGCAGTAACCAAAACGTAAGCAGTAAGCAACATAATGTAATGAAATAGCATGAACAACAAGGCCGTAAAATGATAACCCATTGACCCTTAAGTTAGAAGCTTATATGTAGTCAAGAGTGTTCGTGGGAAAGATAAAGCAATTACTTTACCACGAAAATAGTGTTCATGGGTACAGACATGAACGAGTATACTCCATTCGAAGTCTATTCTTTTCTCCCGTTTTCATTTTTGCATTTGACGTGGAAAACATTCCACAATATGGAAGTACTAGAATAGTATGTTAAATTATGAAGTTTTTATTTCTTACTCTTCTTTTTTAAGGAATATTCATGAAGTGTCCACTGATCAGTCTGAACTACTTGAATCAGAACAAACGAATGGTTTGAAAATGCATGTCAATAGAATAAATTTTGCTGCATACTAACTCACAATTAATTTGGTAGGATGCAGACGATTTGGTAGTTTTGACAGAATAACTATCATATGTATGTGAAGTAGAGTAAACCTAACAAAGGAAAATGATAGAAAGGACAAGAAATAAATAGAAAACAAAGGAATCATTGATAAAAACGAAGCTATATAGATGCCAAAGATTGGAGAATAGTGAACTGGCAGTATTAACACGTTTGTGAGCAACCGTCGTAAGCTTTTCTAGAAGTGTGCATTACAGCAAGTCTGCGACACTTTCTGTTAAAATGGGTTTCACCATCTTAAGGTTTCTATGTAGCTGCTGTTTTTTAGCTAATTTATTTCAAGAGTACGTTGTTGATTTTAACTGAACTTTTAACTTTTAACTGAATACCAAAGCATTAATTTACGCTAATGCACTGCTAAATTACTCACTCTACCTACTCTAATTATTGTACCTCCTACAAGCCATTTTTTGTCAATATTTTGCCATTCTGTCAGTTGTACACTGTGATAAATTTTGAGGTTTTAGCCATAACCCTTTTATTTTACTACTTTTAAAAGGTCAACTAATTTTAAGATACGAAAACAACAAGTATATGATTGAACCAGATAGGAAATCTCCAATGCGACAAAGGTTACAGCTTACATCCCTATAAGTTAAGCCAGACCATTTCACATTTTCATAACTTCTGAAATATCAAAATACGCAGGCCTTTCTTTTTCTTAACTTCCTGATGTGAATGAAATGTGTTCCATATCTGTAAATTATTTACAAATCAATATTATTATAAAATTAACACAGGGAGTTAACTTGAACTTGGCTGCATTAACATGGTAAATACTGACTCCAGACTTAAAATACTCAAGAATTAAGCGGGTTGAAGTGATAAATAGCTTTTTTTTGGTTCACAAAACGCTTTTTTGCTCGGCTAACCAAGACAATTCTTAACTGCGAATATGTCCAAATTGTAATAAATGTAAAATAAAAGTGCTCCAGGGCAAGACATATTGAGGGATACAATGAAAACATGAATGAAAGATCGCTTACAGATAAGGAAAACGGACTGGAAACCCAGGTTGTGAGACGGGTTACCTTTAATATTTTTTAGAGTAACGTGTTGCAGGTTGAGTATGGACATTGTGAAAGTAATTGAGGGAGATCAATGATATGATTGTGATTTGGGCTCATAAAAGCAAAGAAAAATGTATTGAACTCGAATAAAATATTCATTGCTAAATTGTCGTCATTTATTAACTGAATACATGTTGCTTCTGTACACGGTATATTTACAACCATTTATATAAAAGTTTGTATAAAAGAGTAGCTGTACAGTTGAAGATGCTTTTGAGTAATTCAGATTTAGCCTTGCATGGCAAGGGTTTGAGCTCGGACACTCTTGAGGGCGTTGATACGTCCAGTTCCAAACACGTGGTTGGGGAACTCATTATCAGGGATTCCTTCGCAAGTCCTTCCACTGGACACCAGATTTTTATCGGTTTGTCCGAGGAGAAATTCCTTGGCCTTTACGTAAGAAAGGTTCTTGTCCGGACTTGCAAGAGAGCAATAGCTCCAGCCGCATGAGGACAAGCCATGGAAGTTCCGGAAAGTGAAACGTAGGCAGTGTCGGAAGTGTGGTAGGCTGAGATGACGTTGGATCCTGGAGCAGAAACCTCTGGCTTCATTCGTCCATCGGTAGTTGGTCCGACTGAGGAGAAGCTGGAAATGGCATCATCAATGGTAGTGGATCCTACAGCAATGACGTTTTGGTCAGCGGGAGAATTGGCAGTGTTGCAACTTGGTCCAGAGTTTCCGTTGGAGAAAAGTGGGATGATTTTAGCTGCATGCCATCCTCAATGACTCCATTGTACCAGGTATTTCCTCTGCCACCTCCCCAGGAGTTGGAAACGACATTGGGAGCCTTTGCTGCAGTCTGGGCTGGATCCATCAGCACGAGTGGGGCAAGCGAAGAAGTCTCCACAGGCGAGAAGATCGGATTGATAGCAAGCTGAGGAAGCACAACCACGACAGGCAGCCCATTTTGCTCCAGGTGCTACACACCAATTCCCTTTCCTCCAGCGATAGTTCCAGTAGTGTGGGTTCCGTGTCCTGTTCAATAAAAAGTATAAAACATTATGAAATTTTTTCCTAAATCTCAGAAAATATGTTTCTTACAAAAACTTTGGATAGTTGTATACCATTGTTATCGGTGGGTGTAGGAGTGCTGGTGCTGGGATCAAACCATCCATATTCTCCAACAAAGTTGTCCTTGAGTGCTTCGTGAGTTCCTCTTACTCCAGTGTCCACAGTGGCAATTATGACTCCTTCCCCGCTCAAAGTACCCAGTTCTTGCCATGCTTCAGGTGCTTGAATCTTGACAACTCCCCATTGGTGCTCGTCAGCAAGGGCTTCCACCTTTTTCATATCAACGGTTCAATCAAGTGGGCAATTTGTTCTTCAGTGATGCTTTCAACCTGGTCATCTTGAGCGATTGCTTGGATAAGTTCACTATCAGCATCCTTGACATAAACCAAGTTGGTAAGCCAAAAGCTCTTGACTTTGTTACTGTGAGTTGAGAGGAGTTTCAAAACGCCCGTTGGGATTGTTCTGCGTTTGCAACAAGAGCATCGTGCAAGGCGTTGAGTCGGAGTGTACGGCTCTCAAAGCGTTGTAAGTTGATGGATTGAAGGGTGGACTTAGTGCCTCCACAAAAGGAAACGATGATGTTTGCTTTGGTCTGGTTTTGGAGTTCAGGAGAGATCTTGTTGGAAGGACCGGGTGCAGCCAGGACACATCCCACCGCTAGTAAACACGTCGAAATTCTCAACATTTTGAGAAATTTTCAGAGACTTTTTAAAAGATATTTAGCAAGTTGTTTAGTATGGTTGTTGATTGAGTTGTGGTTTTGGTATGATTTACTTGGCAAGTAGTTCAGGTTTATATACCAATCAACTTTTTCATTGATTAAAATACAATTCTTTCATGCAAAACTTGAGGGTCAATATATTCCCAATCATTCATCGAACC
This sequence comes from Orchesella cincta, assembly GCA_001718145.1. Lineage (NCBI taxonomy): Eukaryota > Metazoa > Arthropoda > Collembola > Entomobryomorpha > Orchesellidae > Orchesella > Orchesella cincta. The sequence goes on from LJIJ01000964.1 coordinate 59,086, forward strand.
ATATTATGAGGAAATGCGAACTTGAAAGTGTCAACTTGATTTTTATTTGTAAACTCAAACTCCAGCTCGTTTAATAAAATCATTTGTTTGTTTCCGTTCAATCCCATCAGACAAGGCACGTAACAGTTTTATCAGTAGTTTGTTCACCTGAAAATGAAACTTGAACTTTTTTCGTTCAACGTTGAGCTATAAACAATGTTATGCATGTATTGAGGTATCAGGTTTCATAGTTATTAAACTGATTAACTTGATATGTTTCTTGATTTTGACGCACGTAATAACAGTTTTTATATTGCGCGTTGAAGAACAATATACATCCGGTGCATTCTTTCGTAAAAAAAAATCTGCTAGTATTAAACCGCTAATTTTGGGATTCCCCAAGATGATTACGATTAGCAAATTAACTAATCATACCAAGGAAAATCCATGGATTTAGCACGTAAATCCAGCATGCATGTGTTTATATCGAAAGGAACATTGACATTACGATGCAAGCAAACAACGATTTGATAACCGTTTGTCGTAATAATTAGGTACGTATATCTAACTTTCATATATAGAGGTTCATTACCACAAAACAGATCAGCAAACCTCTTATAACCACTTGAATTTCACGGCTTTCAAACAATACATACACAAGGTATTGAGCTTATCAGCTTTTATTTTGATTGGCGTGTATCATGCAAAAACGGTCATGTAATAGTTATGCCGGTTACTCAGAAGCAACGTCAAAGAAAAAGAGATAAAAGCATTCCATCGTCGTCTGATGTTAATGAACGGAAATGAACAATTGAATGAACTTCGAAGCTGAGTGAATTCGACTTACAACCCGTATACACGTTGACATTTTCAAGTTCGCACTTCCTAAAAACATTGTTCGATGAATGATTGGGATTGCATTGACCTTTATATTATGCACGAATGAATCGTATTCCAATTTACGAAATAATTTAATAGTATATAAACCTGAACATCTTAAATATTGAATCATACCAAAACCACAACTCAATCAATCAACAACCACACCAAACCACTTGCTAAATATCTTTTTTTTAAAGTCTCTGAAATTTTCTCAAAATGTTGAGAATTTCAACGTGTTTATTGCTAGCGGTGGGATGTGTTTTGGCAGCCCAGGTCCTTCCAACAAGATCTCCCCTGAACTCCAAAACCAGACCAAAGCAAACATCATCGTTTCTTTGTTGGAGGCACCAATCAACCCTTCCAGTCCATCAACTCACAACGTTTGAGAGCCGTACACTCCGACTCAACGCCTTGCACGATGCTCTTGTTGCAAACGCAGAAACAATCCCAACGGGGCGTTTTGAAACTCCTCTCAACTCACAGCAGCAAAGTCAAAAGCTTTTGGCTTACCAACTTGGTTTATGTCAAGGATGCAGATAGTGAACTTATCCAGGCCATCGCTCAAGATGACCAGGTTGAATCATCACTGAAGAACAAATTGCCACTTGATTGAACCGTTGATATGAAAAAGGTGGAAGCTCTTGCTGACGAGCACCAATGGGGAGTTGTCAGATTCAGGCACCTGAAGCATGGCAAGAACTGGGTACTTTGAGCGGGAAGGAGTCATAATTGCCACTGTGGACACTGGAGTTAGAGGAACTCACGAAGCACTCAAGGACAACTTTGTTGGAGAATATGGATGGTTTGATCCAGCACCAGCACTCCTACACCCACCGATAACAATGGTATACAACTATTCAAAGTTTTTGTAAAAACATATTTTCTGAGATTTAGAAAAATTTATTGTTTATTTTTATTGAACAGGTCACGGAACCCACACTACTGGAACTATCGCTGGGAAAGGGAATTGGTGTAGCACCTGGAGCTAAATGGGCTGCCTGTCGGTGGATGTGCTTCCTCAGCTTGCTATCAATCCGATCTTCTCGCCTGTGGAGACTTCTTTGCTTGCCCCACTCGTGCTGATGGATCCAGCCCAGACTGCAGCAAGGCTAATGTCGTTTCCAACTCCTGGGGAGGTGGTAGAGAAATACCTGGTACAATGAGTCATTGAAGGATGGCATGCAGCTAAAATCATCCCTTTTCTCCAACGGAAACTCTGGACCAAGCTGCAACACTGCCAATTCTCCCGCTGACCAGAACGTCATTGCTGTAGGATCCACAACCATTGATGACGCATTTCCAGCTTCTCCTCAGTCGGACCAACTACCGATGGAGAATGAAGCCAGAGGTTTCTGCTCCAGGATCCAACGTCATCTCAGCCTACCACACTTCTGACACTGCCTACGTCTCACTTTCCGGAACTTCCATGGCTTGTCCTCATGCGCTGGAGCTATTGCTCTCTTGCAAGTCAGGGACAAGAACCTTTCCTACGTGAAAGCCAAGGAATTCCTCCTCGGACAAACCGATAAGAACCTGGTATCCAGGGGAAGGACCTGCGTAGGGATCCCTGATAATCAGTTCCCCAACCACGTGTTTGGAACTGGACGTATCAACGCCCTCAAGAGTGTCCGAGCTCAGACTCTTGCCATGCAAGGCTAATCTCAATGATGACAACAAGACCGGTTCTCCTTTTATACCAAGTTTTATATCTGGTTGTAAATATACCATGTACAGAAATGATTATGCGTATTCTGCCAACAAATAAAAACCATCATGTAATATAATGATTTTCTCGTCATTGTTTGATTTCATTTTTTATACCTATAAACTTATAATCAATTACTTTGAACTTTATATTTTTAAAAATGTTATGTGCCGCAGGAATTGAAAATACAATAATTATCAAAATTGTATTTACTCCTGTTTCGGGATATATCATATGGTAATTGCTCATTGATCTTTTCCACAAACTCGACTTTATTGCCGAGTAAACCCAACTTTAGGCATTTGTCTGTAAGGTGTTTAAGTGTTAATATTTTATGTTTGTTTTTAATTTTACTGAAATAGGTCTGAACACTGACATTTTGCAAACAACGAGTGGTCGTGAACACACTTGAATCTCTAATACGTTTATTTCTTGGAATGAGGTGAAGATCATCATCATCGTCACCAAAAGTTTACGTGTGTACAAACAAACGTGTAGAGAGATTTTTCTTTCGTACCTTGTTTTCGTGTGGGATGAGTAAGAAATGTAATAAGCTCATTGTACATAATTTATATATATTCCAACGATGTTGGTCGTTTTTTACCTTGTTGAGTCGAATATCATCCACTTTTACCAAGAACTTATTTAACAATGCGTATTACTCCGTAAACCAGAAATGTTCTCATGAGCAAATATTTATGAATGTACACATCATCTATCGCTCTTTCTATGTTTCCTTCCTTCTATTGAACAGAGAATATTTTTCCTTGCATCTGGTTAAATCAACTCAATCTTGAATCCCAATCGTTTTGCAATCGAACAAATAAAATTTATTTTACTAATTTTACGAGAAAAGATTAATAAAAATGCTATCCAAATTCTGTCCTCGTAAAGCGCTTCCAATCGCAGTGAAGTTTGTCGCGCTTGGTGATGCGGTAAGTGGCCATCTAAAATTACGGAAGTTTAAATTTCAACTCGAGTGCTTCAGTTAATTTTTTTTATGTTTTAATAAAAGGTCTGGAGCATTGTTCTGTTCATCGCCGTTGTGTTTAGAGCTGTGGCTATTCTATCAAACGATGACGATGATTTAGAGCATGATATGCAAGAAAGTATGACTTTTGTTCAGGATTGTAATTTTTGTGAGTGGTCATGATGTCAGTTACAAATGCCAGTGACTTTGATTACAGGAAACTTCAACCTGCTCAAACTGTTTATCCTTGGCTTCTTACTATAGTTCACCTATGGGCGGCTAGTTTCCTGTACAAATATGTGGTATGTATTTAAGATACAATTTGAATAAACGGATAATATTGGTATGAAACGAATAACATTATTTCCTCAATATTTCAGAACAATCAGCGAAACCGTGTACTTTGGCCATGGTTTTTGGTAACAGCAGTCATCATTATCGTGTTTTCTCGCACGCTTTTGGAGCAGAACCAGAATTAGGAGGAGTTGGAGACATAATGTTATTTTCGTTGGTTACCATTGTCTACAAGTTTTTTTGGAGTTGCGGTGGTAGTCACATTTAAAAAGGAGGAAATGAGGTCTTTTGAATTGTTCTCGAGGTCTAACCAAAATGTTCCACATGGAAACTCGAGATTCCGTAAATCAAAATTTAATTCAAACCCAATTAATTCAACCGAAATAATACAAGTGCAATGTTAAATCTGAGACAGACTTTGTCGACCAATTAAAGAGGTTGTACAAGATTTATATTTTAAGGTTGACAAAAACATTTTATGATTAGCGTAGAATTGCATTTAGATATCAAATTATATTTTCATTGACAACGTAATCCATCATCTTTACACGATGGCAATGACAAATGTGTCACAATATATTTGAGTTCATTGGGAACAAATTCGA
>LJIJ01000965.1:0-63507 GCA_001718145.1 Orchesella cincta
GGGGATACTCGTGTTCGTTTTTTGACAGAACGCAAGATCTGGATGCAAAAATACTCTCCAATTGTGATGTTGTCTAAGGTATTAAATGTGCGTGAAAATATTGTACAAGAGCAAAACGGTCTCTATACATCCTATGGAGTAGTATTCACTTTTCCTGAATCCACACCACACACAACAACACAGCGAAAATAGTTTTATTGTCAGTAATGAATATGTGACAAATACTTTGCCTTTCTAGCAAAAATGAAAAGGAACTATATGAATGAGTGAGTGTGAGTCTGCTAACAAGCAACTTACTTTTTTATGGATCCTTTGTCAACTCACAATGAAACTCCAATTCTGCTTCAGAAGAACTACAACGTTATGATGATTACGGTTATAACAAACTGTAGTAAAAGGGAGTTGTGTCTACAGCAGCTTCGTAAAAGGATCTGACACACTCTAGTATGACGCTGTAGTTGTGTGCTCAAGGATGATTACGTTCTATGATACCGTTTTTTATGATTACGAATTGGATGGCAAATTCTTATGCAATTTCAACACGAAATGATACCGAGATACGAAGCCAAGATATATATTTACTAAGCATACCCAGCTTGTTGTGAAAAATGGAGGAATTGAAGCCGACTACAAAACGCTATAATCCTACGCTGACAATTTAATGAGAACCAAGCTGAACGTGAATGCAATATACACATCATCGTATAAAACCAAACCAAACATGTTTATTGGACCACTAGTACTACTACTAGAACTAGTAGCACCACAAAGAACAACTAATGTCAGTGAGGTTGTCGACTTTTTTAAACTAAAATTTTCATGTGGAAAACTTGTTTCGGGATGAAACAATTGTGACTTGCCTACTTGAAAAGTTAGAGAAATGCTCTAATGTTACAAGAACATGGATAGAACAGAAAAAATGGTATTGCTAATACGAAAAGTAATGAAAAATACACTTGCCTAACTTGTTACTTTGCGTAAATGGATGTTTGCACTTCAATCTTGATTATGCAGAGCAACTATTAGTTCTCACTACGTTTCTACGTATTCTAGTCCCAATTTTTTCTTACTTTCAAATGCTGCTGGAGAAACCAGAGTAAAAAAATATCCAGACCGATCGAGGGGAATGTAATTGGTACTAAATGAGAAGCGATGTACTCAAGTCGACCACAAGCTTGACTGAAACTGTAAGACTGATGAGAGGAGAACTTACTTTTGACTGAGAAGTACGATTGATATTGGTATTGATGGGAGTATGTTGTTCTAACTAATGCTTTAGTTTAAATCACTTTTAATCAAGACAAGAGCTTCACTGTTGTCCACTTCTGTTTGGCAGTGAGATTAAAATGTACCACACGCCGTTTATATATATGATCTTCACGTTTCAAGTCCATTCAACGAATCAGTTCACTGTTCTTTAACAAGAAGTTCCATGAGTTTTCCGAGAATATTATGACGAGAGCACGCTTTATATTGCTAATGCTTCACTAACTTTTAGATCAAAGATAATATTAGGAAGATATATCGCACCAGACCAGGGTCTTCTTACTCATAGTCATACATGCTAATGGCTATACGTTTTAGTTAGTACACATTACACAAGCTTGCCATGTATGACTCCGTTTCGTTGATCCAAGTGAACGATTATCTCCAGTATTCCACGACAATGTACGACGTGGTTATGGTTGGAAAACTATAACGCAACAATCACCCTTGCATACTCATCGTCAGTATTTTTCTTCACAAGCTTCTACCTAACTACCTTCATTTTCTGGATTATAAATACAGACGTGTATATGTGTGCATTGTCGTTGCATATACGGCTATTCATATTATACTCGTTATACGTCAGTCAGCAAACAAAAAGTCTCACGAGGAAGGATGCATAAAAGTTTTCTAGACTCTTTCATTTAAATGCGAACCGATGCGATGAATCATCCATAGCCCTTGTATTCAAATGACAGCTATTTTAATCTGCTCAAAGCAAAATGCAAAACAAAATTAGAAATGACTCTACTTAAAATTCAAACTCCAAACTATTTGTTAAAACTTTTGGAGATTGCAAGTTCCCTGCCTTCTATTGTGCTTTTGGCCTTGAATATTTTATGAACTAAAATGCAGCAATTTTAAGACTAATTAGGACTAAACGGTTGGTAATTAACAAATTTAGATAAACCTACGAACAATGAGGCTAATTTACCATTCACCGAGTTAGCTTGATATCAAACAGATTAATTGGATTGCACTAGTTTGTCAATTGAAGGGTGTAAACTGATATTTGCGGATGAATGGTTTGCTCTGCCTGATTTATTCTGCGTTTAGATTCGCAATTGTACTCGTTGAGCTAGCTCACTGGAACGAACGTGATCTGAAATCTAGTTCTGTTATATACAACAAAAATTATATTTGCAAAAATCAGACTTAACACATTGGTGCAATCAAATTTACATATTATAGTACTCGTACATTGTATACTTTTTTCTGCACATTTCAACATATTATATTCCGATTGAATGCATGACGCATTTCAATAAAACATGTTCACATAAGTAATCATTACGTTTTATATTTTCAGAACAAGTATGTACTAGCTGCATTGGTATTACACATTGTCCATGACGCCAGTGTGAGCTTTCCAGAGTTACACACTATCAAATGGCCAGGTAAAAATAAGATTCATTCATCTGGTCCATAAGCAATATAGATCTAACATGATTGCTCTTATGATTCCATAACCTCGTTATGCATCACGGAACCCGTATTTTGCATAGAGTTTTGCACCTTTCTTTCAAAGACGATTTAAAAATAATGTTTTTTGTAAGCGCTAAAGAGCAAAAAAGTAGCAATAATAATTCAATTTTATCTATCTCTCAACCTAAGGTTGAATAAATCTTTAATTGAATCCTACTTTAAAATCTAAACTGCAGGGGGAGTAGTAGCATTTAGCGAATAGCTGTCGCATACGTACGTCAATTGTTAAAACTTTGTACGTTTCACACTAACCTGCTATCGAAACAGAGCCGGATTCTTCAAACAAACACAGTTAAGGTATACTAATGAATGACTCACCTGTAATTAAGATTCTTTCCCTTCTACTTGGAAATGTGTTCAATTGACAAAACCGATAAAAACTTGAGACCGACCATACAGAAACTATGTAAAAATATGCACGATTGAATTTCCGGTTTACTTGCAATCACTGAAATTTAGTTGATGAAAAGTACAGGTGCTATTTGATCAACTGAATAGTATACGCAATTCCGGTTAATGACACAACTTCCTTGGGAAACGAACAAAGAAAATTATGTGAAACAATTTCTGTCTTGTTGTGCACGGTATTTAACCAACAACCCGTTCACCGTTCTCTTGGCTTGCAACTACGTGCATAAATATGTGTGCGAATAGCCAAACGTTCATGCTACCATTGCGTCAGCCGTAATGTACTTGATCATTACCGTTTCTGCTCCACAACTTCAATTATGCACGCATGGAATGACAAACACAAAAGTAATTTGGTGACATGTCGTGTCGTATTGTATTTAGGAATGTCTTCAGCATGAACCCAATTATTTAAGATCTTCCGAAATATTTACGACGTAAATACACATAAAATCAATAGAGTAACAACGCAATAGGGTGCTTATTACCTCTTTATGGTTACATATATTTCCTTGTAGTTAGTAGTTGTAGTCCTCTTTCTCGGCAGCTTTCTTTTGAATTATAATATTTAGTAGCCAGTCACTGAGCAAATGAATTTGATATCAAGAATAAATCTAGAATTGTGTCAGATTCTGAGCAATTTGTAGCACAGTGAAAGTAGTCCAGCTTGTCACATTTGCTGATCCAAATTTCTTATTGTCAATCTCCTGGATAAAAAAATTCCACTACAGCTCACATGAATCAATAGAACTCTCTCATTCATTGACAGTAAATGTCTTTGACCAACTTTCTTTGTAAAAAGCACACAAAAACTCTGTAACAACGAGAAACTCTATTCAGTTGGTTTTCTGTCTTCTTGAATACGGAATACAGTTCGACTAGCACTTGGAATGTATTAATGTAAATGCAATGTAAAAAATTAGCACTAAATCCACATAGAAGATAGACGTTTCTGGTGTTGGACAATGCTAGCTGCCTTCCATAAATAGAAAATGTAAAGAAAGAAAAGAGACAGATTGACTTAAACGTGTTGTATGCACAAGCTTTCAGAGTGATATACCTGGAAATTAGGAATGTAAAAGATTGACTCAAGTGAATGTGTAAATTCCAATATTTAAACAACCTAAATATTAACGGGCCTTATCTTATGATGTGTCTAAAATGGGTGCTTATTGCACGAAGAAGTACACAGTTTGTTTACAAAACAAATGTCTAGGTACAAATCATACACGCTAGCAACATTGCTGCATATGCCTATGTCAAATTGCGAGGTATAAAATACAAGCTAGCTTTTTTATAGGAAGGACACAGGCAAAACATGTTTGGTATACGATGTGTAAAAATCATTACATATTATGCACCTAAAATACTAGCGTAGTCTACTTTGCACTGCGTATTTTACAAGCAAGTACGTATGCAACTAATATTGTTAGGCATATCTTTTTTTTACTGACATACACATGTCGCTTACAATAATCTCTGGCAGATTGTTTTTTGTTATGCTAATGGTAATTTTGCCCTACTGCTGCAGTTCATGAAAACCAAATGGAAAGTCTGATCTTAGTAAGTGCAGAAAATGAAGCATACATTGCAAAAATAATATTATGCATGTTCATGATTTTGATTTTCACACATCATCTACAATATTATGAGTTGTATGCTAAGTAGGCAACCTTTTAGGGCCTGGCTTTATTACCTTTGTCTTCTTGCTATAGAGGTGATGCCTAAATGTGATGGGTAATGTAATGTTGCCTTTCTTTACGCCCCAATCTCTTCAGGAACTTATGTACCTTACCTGTTTCCACCTGCATCTCTGCTGATAAATATCATGTCGTGTAGAACTGCCATGAGTTGTTTACGTTATTTTCAGCAGTTGCATGCATTAAATATTCAAGGTTTTGTTTTTTACTACATGCTTGGAGCACGATGGTACTCACTAAATACAAGATACGCTCTAATTTGAGCTTATAGACTGATGATTTGCATGTGAAAGCGATACCCAAAAAATACTCCTACGAATTTATCAACCAATTCTTGAGCCAAAGATGAATCAAGCGAGATCTTGGAGTCAAGGCTATGAATGATGAATGTGCTATAGATAAATACATACGACGGATGCACGTACCAAAATAGTTTTTTTTGAGTATTCAACTAAACCCCCATTAAATTTCATATGCATATTATGGCCCTTATAGTTTTACAATTTACTTTAACCAAAATGATGAAAAGGAAGCCCTTGAATAAAGTCATTAGGTTGGACGTCCTTCAACATGACACTGTCGTCATAAATTGAATTATATAGCAGGATCTCCGGAAGTCTCGCTTATGATGCGTGTGTTGTGATATTAAAGATTTATATGTAATCAACTGACGCATCGTGGTCTTCAACTTCTTAAACAATTTCATTCATCAAGATCATCCACATACACCTGCAGACAGACACAATCAATGACGCAACAATCTTTAATGAATGCCTTTAGTTAATTGACACTTTACGTTGCTGATTTTGGCTGTTACGAAGCAAAAAAAAGTGGCATATTGCATATTTTAAATATAAAAAACCTGTTGAGAAGCCGTTGAGTTTAGATACCACCACCCAACAACTTTCCTCATCTCCTGAAAAGGAGCTGTAACTTCTCTTACGTTTGAATTATCATGTTTTCTCCCCATATTATCGAACCAACAATTGATGCGCAGGTACCCCAACTATGGGATATCGATTAAACAAAAATGCAAATGAATCGTTTCTTTTTACGTTAATGCAAAGCACGTACGCAATCAATTCATTCATTACTTACACTAGTTTTTAAACAACCAACAATTAAAAACCGTTAATAAGGAAAGGGTAAGATACAATTTTCATAAATGGAATTACTTGGAGGATGGGATAGAGTTAGGAGAAATCTTGTGGGAACATTTTTTCTGCAAACAAAAGCAGACATCGTCGAACAGTACGTTTCGTTCGTCATATTTATATCACCATTTCATCCAAATAAATTCATTCGCCGTAAAGTATTCATTATAAAACCATTTACAGGGAACTACCACAGCCCGACGACGTCCTGTTGGAACGTCAAACGTGCTTTCTGCCCTCCACCGAGCTGGAGCGAGAATACAGAGAACTTGAGAAATTTGACAACTTGCTGGAAACAGCTAGGAATGAATACGATGACAAACAGAAAGAATTTGAGCTACGTTGGGAATTATGCTCGGAGAAGAATGAACTGCTTAGTAATTTTGTCAAAAGTTTCGAGAACTATTATGCTGTACGATCCTTCTCACCTCTTACAATAATATTAGACTGCGATTACAGTAAAACCTAATCAGTGCCGGATATTCGTTTATACATAGACCTCAAAGCAGAAACAAAAAGCAGATAAGAAGATAAATGACCGTTATGACCAACAGCTGCATGAAAAAGTTCGGGAAGTAAATCGCTTGAAAAAACAGTTGGCTCGCATGCAACTACTGGAAGTTGAGCTGGAGGACAGATTGAAAATCTCAGAGGTGTATCGAGAGTTCATGAATTCTGTCTTGGAAGAAAGTCAAGGGGAGTACGAATTCATTTCTCAAGTCATGACTCGGTACTATGAATTAAAGAACATTCGAGAAAAATATGTTCGAAAAACAGTGGGGCAAATTGAGCTGGCATTTCAACTGGAAAAGGAAATGAAAGAAATGGTTCAGGTATGCCTTGCAAATATAGTGCATAATTAGCATTTTATGGTGGTGCTGGGAATAAATGTACTTTGTAGCAAAAGGAAATGGAAAACGTGACTTGCAAAACCTACCTTAGTCAATTGGAAGGCTATAGGAATGTGCTCCAAGTGTCCAATTGGCGACGACATGATAACTACAATGCATTGAAAGACGGATTGAAACGTGAAATGTTGATGACTTTCATTCCCAAAACTGGCATATACAACCTGTATTTACTCCTTTGTCATCAAATGGAACAGCCAGTGGAGGTACATATTTTAAAATCGTTGATTTTTATAACTACATATGAATATATCATTTTTAAATGTTCTGAATCTTCAATAACTCTTTCAGCTACAAGAAGATCAATTTAAAGAACAACTCCAGTTCATTCAAAAGTTCCTCAAGGAATTACTCAAAATCTGTAATAGTACTCGGGAATTCTTGGAATGTCCTTCTGATGTCCCTCTTGCTTCTAACAACTCACCAAAGAAGCGTCGGAAAATTAAGGGATCGAAATAATTGGTGGTCTATTTTATTTAAAACATTTTTTAGCTGATTTAATAGTGTGTAGAAATAACTGGCAGTGTAAAAAGTTGCAGATTGTAGATCGTCCTAAATATTATATGACTTTTGTAGAAATAAAAAAGGCCTGAACAAAAAATGGCTTTAAATCATTTACTAACTATGCAGTATTCGACATACACTTTGTCCATTTTGTTGTTGCTCGTTTATTTCATAACAAATACTTCCGAATGCCTATTTTAACTCTATTATTAATATCACAATCCAATTCATTCTAAATCATTGCATGACTGAAAAATGTTTCCACTGGGTCCTTTATTTAGCTGGGTCAATGCAATGTCCAGAAAACAGAACCAAATCACCGTTTGCATTATCAACAATCTGATAGTAAAATGGATGAATCACGTCAAAAGGTATAGTTATCGGCATGCTTCTAGCCATCATAACGACTCCTTTAATTTGATTAAAAGTACATTACAGAAACTGTTTAGCGCAACGAAAGATTTAAACCTCATGATTAGTTGTAATTTTAAAAAGTTTACCTGTTGCAGCTAGGGGTTCCGAATAAACATGGCGTAAAGAAGGCAATAATAAAGAGACTATTTATCCAAATTGTTTAATAATAAATAACTTAATACAACATTACAATTGCAATTGTTCAGTTAAACAAACGTGTGCAATCCACTGCATAAAGCAAACATTTGTAATTGAAATGACAGTACAGTTTAAAAACATGCATAAATAAAGTTTTCTGTCTACCTCAAACATCAACCTTTATAGTAAACTAAACTGCAGACTATTTTGATACTTCAGAACATTTATTTTGAAGGACTATTGCAATGTCCAGCAAACAGGACCAAATCACCGTTTGAGTTATCGACAATTTGATAGTAAAATGGATGGTTTATATTGAAAGGGATGGTAATTGGCATGCTATACAACGTCATAACCGCTCCTTATTTGATGAACAGTATAGTAAGTTGTAGCAAATAATTCGGGTAATAGAATTGAATAGGGCTTGTAAATTTTTCGTAATACCTGTTGCAGCTAAGTTTTCCGAACAATTTTGGGAATAAAAAATAGTATATCCAAATATGCATTGTAGAACGACTAATATGCAATAAAACTCAATATGGTAGCGAATAGATTGCCATAAATTGTAATTTTTGAAATGCTGTTTACCTGCTGCTTCAGTTCCTTCTTCATTCACTTCAATAAAAGCCTTTTGAATTATACTTGAAACGTAAAGACCAGGATTTTTTCCGGTTGATATTCCACCAAAGTCAGCATCCGTTGCAGAAAACATGGATTTCATACCCAACTAACATTATTTCATAACTTTTTAATTTTGCTACAAAATCAAAACACTTTCCTATCCTTTTTAAAGAGTCAAGCTTACTGTTTGTAAAACTTCTTTGAGATTATTGATAGTCGACTCAATTTTGAATTTTGGCAAATGTAGCTCTACCGTTTGAGTGACTGTGAGGCGTTCTTTTACAAGGCTCTTGCCTCCTAGAAGAAGGCTTCCAATGGAAGACTGAATTTTTGCCAAACCATTAACAGTTTTTGGTAGTATTATGACCATGCTCAATCTGCCACCTTTGTATGGAAGCGCAACAGCATCAGCATCCAGTTCTGGAAGTTCTCCAGAAGCAAACTTTTCTTCAATGAACATCATATCAACGTCAACCTGCTGACTTTCACTGATACGGAACTTTGCTTTTGATGTCTTTTTTGGATTGAAACGATGTTCCCACATTCCTTTAAAATATATTCCATTTACAACAACAAGTCGAGTGTTTGAGTCAATTACACCTGAAAATGTTTAAAAATAAGATTATATAGAACGTAGATATTTGATTACCACATACATGTTGAACTTTGGACGTACCAGAAGGAATTAACTCTTTAATTTTGCTTTTGGTTGTAGTCTCGACCCACGTATTAATCTTCTTGATGGCTTCCTTACATTTATCAGCCGACGAAAAATCAAGCTGTTCGAAGTCCACCGAAAAATATTTTTTCAAAGCATTGGCAAAATTTTTGTCTAAACTGAATCCAGTTTGGCTATAAATTTTATTTGCCATCAGCAAAGCAAATGTCGCTGGAGTGCTGATTTTCTAAATAGGTGATAAATTGATGAAAGTATTGGCAAAGTGGTCCCCATATATTATTAATGAATTTTAGAGTAGTAAACATTTTATACCTGATAGTCATTTATCAAAGTTCGGTACCCTTCACCTGTACCATCATCATTGTTTCCAGCAATCTTGAGCCCACGGAGTATTTCTGTTTTAGTATTTCCCTTTGCCCCAAAGCTTATTAATGCTAGTACGGTACCCAAACTAAATGGAGAGAAGATGAGGTTCCCCGAACAAGTTTTTGGAAACAAAACCTATGCAGCATCGTGAAAACCGATGCAGTGAGCAAATTGGTGTGTGAAAGTAAATTTTTAATATTCAAAATCAATTTAAATATAAGGTTTTGCACATACTCCATATAGGTCGGTTGTGAAATCATTATTTGCTGAATTAATAGCCAAAGCCATTGTCACAAACAGTTAAAGTCGGACAAGATTGGAACAACAGTAAACTGTTAAATGGCGAATACTCGAAAGTTTCTAGGCGTTTACTGTTTTAAGATAAAAAAAACAACGGTGTATGCAAGATTATGAATGTGCAAGCTCATTATTCAGCCCGAATGCTTATCTGGATTTGTGTAATATGTGTATTCACGGTAACATTATTGAAGTCATTAATAAAGATTTTGATGTACGGATATGTTAGCGCCTTTGGTGTTAGATGATGTCAATTCCTATGAAATGAATCACTTGCAAACATCTCTCGTAAAGACGAGAACCAAGTTCGAGGGCGAATTCGTTAATTATTTTATTTTCATATTTTTCTGGCAGTCCTGTTCGAATTATCAGATTTTGTCCAATACACTATTATTATTATCAATACCAATAATTTTGGTAACCTTTTATCGGAATACTGAAATAGCAAATACAAATCATATCACAGAAACAATAAAAACCATCTTTTGATTGACAATACATAAGAATCAATTAGCATACATCCTATATAGAATGACATAATATTCAGTCGTACAGCTAATAATTCACAAGAAACGGATTTAGTGTGCATATTTCATTAACTTATTGTGCGTTCACTGGGGTTCGGACGGAATACTGAAGTAGTATTACATTAATATTGATTGCGTCTAAAAGTACAAATCGGATATTCATTTAAATATGACTGTTAGTAAAGTTTTCTATATTTAGCAATTTGCTAAAGGATCCTATTCATTATCAATCATATTGCCCCAATTACTTTGTGGGGTCATTGCAATGTCCAGAGAACAGGACCAATTCACCGTTCGCATGATCAACGATCTGATAGTAAAATGGCCTGTCGACCACAAAAGGTATGGTTATCGGTAAGCACCGCATCATCATGACAGCACCTGCAAGTAAAAGCAAAAATGTTTGGTAAGCGTTACTATCAATTTCATGATGATGTTATTATTAAGTTAATAATACCTGTAGCAGCGGCAGCCTCAGCTCCTTCTTCATTCACTTCGATGAAAGCTTTTTGAACGACGCTTGAGACAAAAAGTCCAGGATTTTCTCCTTCTGGGATGCCACTAAAGTCAGCAGGGGGTATTGAAAACATGGCTTTGATTCCCAACTAGAAATGTTATAAAATTGACATTTTAAATTGAAGAAATTTGCATGTAACTGAAAAAGTATATTGTAATGATATCAACAATTTCGTACTGCTTGCAAAACATCAGTGAGATTTCCAAGGGTAGCCTCAATTTTAAATTTGGGGAGGCTCAGCTCAATCTTGTCAGTTTTGGTGAGACGGTCACTAACGAGACTTTTACCACCTTGAAGAATGCTTCCGATAGACTCCTGGAGTTTTGACAGGCCATCAACCGCTCTTGGGAGAACGATAACCATGCTCAAGCGTCCGCCTTTATATGGCAGTGCAACAGCTTCAGCATCCAATTCTGGAAGCTCCGCATAAGGAAACTTCTCTTGAATGTACATCATATCAACTTCAACGTTGTTTGATTCAGAAGTTCGGAATTGTGCCTTTGAGGTGTTGTCGGGCTTAAATTGATGTTCCCATAAGCCCTTGAAGTAAATCCCATTGACGAGTACAAGGCGAGTCAGCGAGTTCAGTGAGTCTGAAAAGAATAGTATTATTAAATATTATGAGATTAAGTTTTCATTTCGTTCGATATAGTAGGTATTAAGGGTCAATATAACTATACACGGACTACATTGTTTATAGTATCATTAAAACTTTTCCAGGAGGAAAAAGTTTCATTTATGCTTCATCTAATAATCCATCTGGTCTCTGACACTATTTTATCAATGCGGTATGTACAGGCTTGCCGAGTGGAAGGACGTATATTCAACATTGACATTAAAATTTCATGAAAGCTGGCAGAATTTGTTGGCACTAACCGCAATTCCTGTCTGTCTTCATACACATTGATCATATTTCGCTTAAAGCGTATCTCATTCCAGGTGTAGATGCATTAACGTTTGTAACAACTGGCAATAGTTTAGAAGTACCATTATAACTTCTAAATATATCATATCCTACATGACATCCAACTGAATGAATAAATCATTTTTGAATACACTCGTCGATTGATTTACTGTGTTCAATCCAGATGCACGATATCCAATTGCATCGTATTCATTTCGAGTAGTGTGTTCATTATTCTTATATTTCAACACAGCTCTGCTATTTCTCTATCTGTTATTCGATTAAAACGATGACTAATCTAATCCTTACCTTCAGAGATAAGGTCCTTGATTTTATTATTGGTAGTAGATTCAACCCATTTGTTTATTGTGGCAGCAGCCGCTTTGCAATTTTCAGACGTGGAAAAATCCAACTGCTCAAAATCTGCCAGAAAATGATCCTTTATGAGGTTGACATACGCTTGATTCAATCCAAATCCAGCTTGGCTGTATACTCTGTTCGCTGTTAACAGCGTAAATGTTTCTGGGCTCATGGCTTTCTGTGAATAAAATGGTTTAAATATGTATGTATTGATCGGGAATATATATGCATGCATACAGCATATTGAATCAATAAAATAGGATGCTGTAAATGCGAATAAGTACCTGAAATCCGCTAATTACTGAATGGTAACTTTTGGCGATAGCTTCTTCACTGTTTTCAGTAAACCGAAGGCCACGAAATATTTCATCTCTGGTATTCCCCTTTGCACCAAGGCCAACCATTCCCAAAACAGCATTTAAGCTGAATGGAGAGAAAATCAAGTTTCCACTGGAGTGTTCAGGGAACAAAGCCTTTAAAGAAAACATTAAATAGCATTTTAATTAAGACCTTTTAAATTTTACAGCAAGTAATATAAATGCACTTTTCTTTCTCAGTGGCGTGCATTTCACATACCTTATAAAGATCTGCAGTGAAGTCATTATTTGCGGTACTCAAAATTGCACTGTCTGCCATGATTAGTCAATGTAATTTTCGTCGTTTATTAAGACTCTTTGATGTAATGGGAACGGATTCACAAGTGAACAGTTTTAATTTGATAATGCAGGCAAATTTTTATGCTAGAAGGAATGTTTAAAACTTTGGATTGCGTGAAAAATAGTTAGATCTGCACAGTAACACCTTCACCGGTTCAATGGAACTTGTCGCCTTTGCGAATAAAGTTTTTATACATTGCCACAGGATATGTTTCCTACACATTCCCTTCTTTTACTGCATAGCATGACGATATGCACATGAGGAGGCTTATGGAGTTGCCACGATTATGTTGGTGGTGATTACATGTTGTATGCATTGGAAAAACACACGGTCACAAATTATGAGCTAAAAGTAAGTTCTGTCAAATGAAAAACATCAGTTGTGGTGGAGCATAGCACAGAACCTAAAAACTAAGAGAATGAATAATATTGGGTATACCTTCCCAGCGTGTTGGTGGTTGGTATACAAATGTATTCAGCCTTGACAGACTATATGTACATATTATCCATGATTCATAAAATCCACTCGCGAGTGTATACAGACATACATTTGTGTTATAAATCTAACTAAATAATATACCATTTCATATATGGTGGGTTTAGTGAGCAGAATGAACGTTCGTCTTTTTGTTAGCGACATGAAAGAATGAGTAATCCACGGCATCTCATTTGCCCTTTGTATTCACCTCTCCACATTTTATGTCGCTATTAAACAGTTGGTATACGATCATAGTTCTGCAAACCTCATCTCTATTCCTCGTACATTGCTGATTAGTCATCATTTTCGCAGAACAACAGATTGGTTTTCAGTAGGCTAATTTTATCCATGAGAATTAAATGCTAGCTCATTAAATTTATTCACCTGCATTTTTTCAAAGCGTCTTTTGTTTGCAAATATGCATGAGCCGATTTTGTAGTGCCTACAAAATACAGAAGCTTAAATTGTAAAAAAATGTTACGATTGTATGTAAACAACAATTATCCCTTATGAAATTAAATTGCTTTATTTTCGATCGATCGATCAATAGATACACGTAAAAGCGATGAACTATTATGCTAGAGTATTTTATTTTACATAAATTATTTTACCCAACGAGCCTATTACAGTATATTGTCGTGGGTAAAGATCTGTTAAGTGCTCATTGGAAATTTAGTCATCCCGGTCAAAACCGTCATTGTCCTTTCCAGACTTTTCTTTGGTGTCTTCGTCCTTCTTCTCGTGATCCTTCAACCAAAACTTTTCAGTGGGAACATAACGGTAAGCCATGTAGGCAAATATCATCAAGTCGACGAACATGATACCAGCAAAGAGGAAGAACTCCTTGTACTAAAATGAGTTTAATGGTAAAAAGCACTTGAGAATTGTTCCATGCATGAATAGTGCAAGGAAAGCAAAAGTTAGTACATATTAATGTATGGAAAATAAAGTTTTATCTTACTTGTTCTTTGAATATTTTTGCCTCTGCGATAATGACGACAATCAGGTTACCAAATGCGACAGTCATCAGCCAAGCACTTTGCATCACGGATTTCATGTTTGGTGGTGACTACATTTTATGGGAGAAATTATTGATAAAACTTCAACTTGAGATATCATTTTGCAAAGTTAAAAACACTTACCTCAGTGTATGAAAAGTCCATGATAGTGATGGAGAACATAATTTCACCAATTGTCATAATCACAAATTGTGGTAAAAGCCTATAAAGTAAAAGGAACGGGGTTTGGTTGGTTTGTTGTAAAAGAAACTTTTGACTTGTAAGAATAATACACTTGTATTTGGCATTTCGGGGTTTTATGATTACCAAAGCATATGAACAGAATTGGGTGAGGTGATTTCATGACGTGCGACAGCATAATGGGAAGGGTCCGTGCCATCACCTTCAACAGTATAGTTTCGAATAACGGTTGTCAAATAACTTCCTCCAAGTTCCAAATCCATGCCCTCTACGAATTCCACACCATTTGGTATGTTGTCAGCAACCAAAGAAAGCCAATACCTAAGAAGAGGAGAAAGTCGTATGTGTTTTAAACACTGTAAAATTGATTCATTGAAGTATTTGTATATTTAAGGCTTTATACATTTTGGGTTCTATTTCTCTTGATTCCGTCGCACCTTGCGGCCCTTCACCCTTAAATCTGATAACGTGTTTTTCACTTTCAGCCTTAAACTCAATATTGTCACCGGCATCATCGAAACCAAACCATATAACCCTACGAAAATATAAAGAAATGTGTGAATAATTTTGCTCCATTAAACAACTGAGGACGAAGCTTAATTTGCTCAATTTACTGTTCCCACACCTAAATATGGGGTCTCCATTTTCTGATTTTTCCAGTTCATCAGGCAAGTCACTTTGTTCCAGTCTAACTATACTGGAACGTGGATCATCAGGATTCACTCCTTTGCCCAAATATGCAACATAGGTAGTAGCCTATAGGGATAAAATTCTAAATGTGATTTCGGCCAAACTATTGAATGAAATGATTTAAATAGCTTTTGAAGAAGAAAAAATACATTTTGGCTTTTCAACGTAATTTCATATTGGTCCTCAACGTCCATGTACAAAGGACACCCTTCTATATCTATCTGTACGGTGTAATTTTTTGTACCGATTGCCTCGTGGATAAACATTTCATTCGGCAAAATCTGAGCTTCCCCAATACCAGTTCCTGCGATTTTGATTTGACATGGTAGGGCATTAACAAAGTGAAGATTAGATTCGCCTTCAGCCAATTCCACGGCATAAGTTGGCTAAAGAATTCATCAAAAATTAGAACAACCAGTTGCTTATCATTGGCATTATTGCCAACTACTATATTCACATCCGGTAACATACCACTAATGTCAGCTCAATAATTCCAGATACTACAAAGGAGACGCCGGCAAAAAACAATCCAACTGCTAAACGTTGAAGCGGCTTCTTTAGCAAACCAACCTTTGCAAGCAATGGGTAAATTACTCGATCGAAGAGGGGAATGAATGCCAATACCAAAATTGGGTTAGCAACTTGCATTTGATCGGGTTTTATTCCGAAACCACCAGCAATGTGTCCATTCATTCGAGTAGCTTGAAATGTCCATCGGGAGCCCTGAAGATTATTAGAAAGGCAACTATGAACTACAACCATGTGATGTGTCATGGCGTACCCTCCGAATTTATCCGCATAAATCATATACCTGTTGGTCAAAAAGGGTCCAAAAGATTGGAAGGGGAATGTACAAAAAGAGAACCTTAAAGACAACCTTTGCCTCATTAAGGAATCTCTGATCAAACTTGTCATCTGCATAATCTATCCAATGCTCCCTACGTTTTCCTGCCTTAATTTCCTTCCCCCTTCGAGAAAACGAATGCTACAAAAAGCAAAGCATTAAATTACAGACTGATTTTATAGTGATGTGCTACTTAACCATTTATGACTCATAATAATAGCTACCTTCACAGCCGACATAACTTTGAGTACAATATTCCCTTGCGGCTTCACGATTTTATACATTGGTCTTCCCACGAGGAATATGACTGCATTGCGTGTAAAAAGAAAGTAGTACAATTTTCACATGACATCATAAAACAACCTTATGTACTTATTGGGTGTACCCACACAACATCAAAGTAAACATGCACGTTGTGATGTAAGTGAGTACATACACAATGCATTTATCTTAAGTAAACATGTTTAATTGTGCGTACTTAAAGCGACTATCATGAGAGCGGCTGGAACGGAAAATGCCAGTGGATAACAGCTATCATCACCAAAGCAGGATATATCCTCTCGGAAAATCGGGGTGACAATTTGGGTCAGTAGAGAACCTGCATATTTTAAGTGTTATTAAATAACACGTGAAGATAGTCATCGAATAGCACTACTTTTGGCAATTGTCATCATCATCATCATATACTCACCGCTGTTGATACTAAAGTAGAAGACGGCAAAATAGGATTCCAACTGAGATTCTTGTCCTGGAATCTGAAATTGATCTCCACCAAATGCAGCCCTGTGAACGGGCGCAAACCAAACAAAATCTTAATTAAGTTTATGTTCAATTGTTTTGGATGACAATCAGAAAAACATGTGTTAACTCTGTTATCAACATTGAGATAACTGAAACACTATACGTGGGGGCTAAATAAGGTACAAGTACATCAAAAAATTTGTATTTCGTCCACTTACACACAAGGTTTTATTCCACCAGTGCCCAATGCTATCAAGGCTAAACCAATCAAACTGAATGCGCTGTAATTGCAGAAAACGAAATTGGCATTTGTCACATCATCCTTCGTTAACTGTCTTTTTGAGGGTTATAGTAAACTCTTAATTTTGCTTATTTACTTACACTGTCGGGATATGGAGGGGCGGTGTTGCAGCTACAGACAAAACGATGCTTCCAGTGCAGTAGACAACAGATAGATAGAATATCGTCCTGTGAAAAAAATTCGTTCATAATTATAATAGTTTTCTAATGATTTTTTGATTCTGGGGTCGATTCCACTTTTTTTACCTGAATTTTCCTAAAAATGAGTCCGCAAGCATTGCTCCAAGAAGTGGTGTGAAATAGCATAACATTACCCATACATGATAAATGACCTAAAAATATTCAATCATATTCACAAAATCTCTACATATTCTGTTACAGCATCATTTTAAAGCAATGAGGAAAGAAATAGATAACATACAGTTGAAAAGTCCTCATTCCAGCCCAAAGCATTTTTGAAGTACAACGTTAATACAGCTATGGGAGAAAGTTTAGTTTAGTTTACACTAATTACAATGCATTAATTTTTATATGCAAAGAAACCATTGTGGAGTTTTTCATACCTCGCATTCCATAATAGCAAAACCTTTCACAGAACTCACAAACGATGATAAAAAATACAGCTTTCGGGTATGGGATTTTCTATTTGGACAAGGAAAGTTGAGATCAGTTTCATGTTAGCAAATCAGTTTAGATAAAAGGCTGTATGCTCGAAAAATTTACCTCCATCATTGACTCAAAATCGGTGGTTTGTCCGGGAGCAGGTTTCTGATTTCCATCTTTTTCTGAGAATTATTTAATTTTGTACTTACTAATGACCATGAAAATAGTACTTTCTAAGCGTAACGTAGTATAATATGATGTAGTAAAAATGTTCAGTCTAGGTTTCTATTTACCTGAGCTGGAAATTACAGAATTTCTCCTCACAACTTTCATCTCCCCGTCGTCCGACATGTTTTCTTTTTGTAACTGCAGCCAAGTTTCAAAAGGCCAATATTTTAAAACTTCAATGTTTTTCGATACAAAAGTGTACACATAAACTTGTCCCAAAAATATATGGATTAACAGAAGCAATGTCAAGCCACACACCCCACCCGGTCAGCGGTGATTGATGAAGTGTGCCGTTGGTGATTGGTGGCTCGGGGTCAATTAAAGTGATATATTTCTAAGCACTGGCTTCTGCAAATAATGTCACCTTTATTACTCAGTAAGCTGCGATACTGAGGATTTAATGTCAACCCATGCATACATATAATTGCATGATAATGGAACTGGGCAATAATAAAATTAACACCAAACTAAAAAAAGGTAGCTTTGCTGTTCATTTACTTTAGTGATAGTGATATTATTAATCAACCTGTTCATATATTATTATCATATCATATCAAACATGTGTGCTTTCATCGGATTCTTTTTATTAAAATCGGTATCAATCAATATTAAAAAATGTTAGACACGCTTATGACGTTATTAAGCTTTGATATCGACTACTGTCACATTAAAAGTAGATATACATACCATTTCTTAGATAAGCGCTCTTTAAAACATTAAATAGCTTGTTTAGCAGTGCGTACATGTTCACAAACTTTCTTATCACTTCATTGACTACCTTAGTTGGTGTGTAACCTTAAAAATGAGAATTTTTATTTATTTATTGATTATGCTAATTTTGTTGTATGCTGAATATTGAAGGGACAGTTCTAGCGTCGTAGCATGAAAGCGAGGTGTCGGTTGTTCTTAGTCAGAAATAGTCAAAATTGTAATATCACCACCATTTGCATTTCGATCTAATCAACTTGAGTACAAAGTACTAAACTCTTATCAAATACATTCAAAAATTCCTATGACTCTCATCTTGTAAAATTTCCCATTCCCTCTTCCGCACGTTTCAATCCTTCCAAATGATGATGCTCATTGTGATAAATTTAACATATATTTACATTTTATGTCGATTAACCAATTTCATTTTTATGCAGACTTGTTTCCAGTCTTCCGATCCAGTATTGGCTATCGATAGATAGTCGTCTGTTGACTTGTGATAACATGATAACTTTCCATGTGACAAAATTTTTATTGATAGCGTTTGTACGAACGAATAGGACAAATAAAACGAAACAATGTGAATCATTGAATTGTCAAGTGGATGCATGGTTAATGAAATCGGGCTGAGAATGCACAACAGATATGGCCTTTTCAGATCAAATCAATAAATTTACCAGATAACATTTCACGGCTTCATTCTTATAGAATTTCCTTGAAATACCGAGATTTACATCATGCTTTCAATGTAATGACACTGACCTATTGCAGCATACAATTTTTATTTTATCGAACACCATTAGTACAAACAATGGCCATGATTTAAAAAACCATCGCATATTTCAGTAATGCTTCGCACACCGAACGAAATAATAATACTCACATACATACAACATACATTCGTCTCCATCTATGAATTCAATCTATGGGACCAGTAAGATTATTAATATATTATACACTGTCATGCTCATTCTTCAATCCCGTATAGAACAGTTAACACCAGCCAATTTTATTTTGCAATCTTAACATGACGTCTTGGTTTTATTTAGCATTTTGGGTTGAGTTATTACAGATAGCGGTACAATAAGAGTTGCCTGAAGATGTGGTGCAGTATCTGGATGGCCTCTGATACTCCTGAGTACAGTATGAGTGACAGGTAGTGGTGGGATCGCCATCCGGCTGCTTTCCTGCACAGTAGTCTGTGTAGGACGCATTTCCTATTATAGATTTCTGCAAAACAAAGTTTAATTTCGCTTGCATCATAGTTTAAAGCGTACCAATTTATCAACACATTCATTATTATTGAGCAAGCTTAGCTTACATCATGACAGTCACAAACGCAAATTCCATTTGAATCACAACGGTTTGCTAGTTCTCCTCCATTGAAACAAATCTCGTCACATTGTTGGGAACTGGTGCATTTGCTTAATGTAGGCTCAACTTTGATATCACTCTCACTGGAAGTGGAGCAAAGCTGTAAAAAATGGGTTTTATGGACGTTACTTTCAATGGTAAATATTTACTAGTAATGAATGAACATCAAAAACTTACCGTTGTAAATAAAAGCAATAAAACTGTGTGTATTATGGCACAGTTAAAGTTTTTGGTAGAAAAAACCATAACTGCAAAACCGCTATTAACTAACGTTTGTTACAATTTAAAAATATTATAGCTCAATGTTGATGCAAATCTTTGGGATGCTAACCACCGAAGAAAGCAGTGGTGTCTATTCGTCAAACTTCTTAGTACATATGAAAAACTACAATAAGGTATGCATATTATATTTAAAATGCCTTGCTAGCTGGTTCCTCTTGAACTGGATTGAACAAAACTTATTTTTAGGCACTGCATATCGCATGATGGATATAATTTAATACTAAAGAATCATGAAATACTGCATTATTATGATCATGTGGCCATGTGTAAAAATTACCAATAATATACTGTTACTTTGTTGTTTACTGATATCTCTTGGAAATAAATAAAACAAGTTTAACCTAACCGGTTTGAAAAGAAAGTAATACGCTGTATTTCATGACTTACTTTAGGTACAAAGCAAATTCATGACTTTTTGGTAAACATAAAGTAAAGTAACAATATTGCTGGAACGCAAACCACTTAAATCATGTTCGCTTAAATAGATTTATCTTCAGTACAGTTGAGGCTTAGTCATACGATACGATAAGCTCATACAATGCATAAATACTAGTTTTTGTTTTACATTTTTACTTGAAACTCTACATGGCAAACCCTAAACAAAGTCGTTCAATGTACCCCACACGTAGTGGTTTTGTTGACAAACTGATCGTAAAGTGTCAACCCATCCACTCGTCTTGTTTAACATTTTAAAGTAAACCCTAATTAATACACGCCATTTTATTACAAAAACAAAATGATAAATTTGTTCGACTAAAATCGTATTATTGATCTGCAATTCCCATTCGAATCAAAGGCTTGCCCAGTTGGGCAAAGTCGCTGAAGACTTCTCCTATGAAAGATTGGAACTTGTGAGGACGATGACATTGTGGATGTTGAAGGAAATAGTCCACGGTGAGGCTGAGATGAGTCTACAATTTTTATTGATGATGCTGTAGTTTGAAATGAATATCTGGTAGATGAGTGATGATGACTCTTCGAGTTTAGCATTGTCAATGTTGTTGGGTGCCCGTGGTGTGTATTAGCATGAGTTTGCGTTGCGGGTGGTGGTGAACCGCTTGTTGATCCACAACATTTACTTTGCACTTCCCTTGAGGACCGTGACAATAAGTTAAAGGAATGAAATTTAGAGAACCACGTTGGTTTTGAATTTGTTAAATAACTTGGTTGAGGATCACTTTGAATGCTTCGGACTAATAATGAATGTATAATGGGATCAGGTTCACTTTTGTAAGCTGGAAAAGGAACTGCTGAATCTAAACTCGCTGCCCATGTTATCCTTGAAGATGCCGAAAGGAGCAAAGAACTTAATGCTAAAAAATGGAAAAGTGTCAACTCCATATTAAAAAGAAAACTGGTATAGAATACGGTATTTGTAAAAGGATACACTGCTCCAGACGCTACCATTTATGGACAAGATCAACAGATAGGTATTTTTCCTAAAATTTATCAATGACCTCACTTTGTATAGCTTCAGTGTTAAATAATGTGGAAATTTCAATAGGAAATGAATGCTGAAACACGATCGTTGTCAGTAAAATAGCACAAAATGCCCATTTGTTGGAGCACGATTACATCAAATTCATCAATTATAACGTATGATAGTAGCAGAGTTTTTCAGAGTTCATACATCATGTCATAAAATTGCCTAAATATTCAGGTGTGCTGTTGCAGTAAAATATAGCACTGAACATTCACTGTTTCTGTAAATATAATTTTAAAAATTTGAATGAAAAATTAGGGTGAAGTACGTTGTTTGTGTGAACATTTATATACAAAGGTTGATCCCCTATGATGTGTGAGTAAATCAGGTTTATAAATTTATCAGATAATAATGATGGTAAAAATCGAATAGGGATTGATTAAAACTTATTTTTATTAAGGTATTTATAATGTAAGTAAATTTTCGTGTATGAATACAGTTTACGAGATGCAGCAACCATCCACATTAGTTTTATGACCTTGATCTTGGTGATATACACAACATGCCAAGAAATAACTTGCTATATATGCTGTTAACGTGCTATGGGTATATGTATGCTTGGAAAAACCACGTGAATACCTCTCGTATGTACTACATTACGACTGGAGTCAATCTGACTCTTTGATAACACATTATGGGTCACCGCATTGCTTCTGTATTAAGCTAAGTACAAGAAATTATCATCTGTACTACTTGCTGCTGTTATGTTCGATGGCTAGAAAATATGAGATTTGATCCATACTTATACACACAAATAGAATCCTCCTGTAGCCGAGGTTGATGAGTCACATACATTAGCTAAAGTGATAATTGACAGATTTAAACAAATTTAAAATGGCAGCTACCTTAAGGAAAATTATTACAAGTTCCAAACTTTTTAATTCTGGACTTCCCTACAGGTATTCATAATAAAATTAAGTTTCTGACTTTCTGTTTATTGAAACCACAACTTTAAAATACGTTTGATCTTCTTTGTCAATAAGTCCCGGAGTGTTAGTGGACAAAACATTGTACATTTCCGGACAAATTGGTTGGAACTCCAAAGGTGAATTAGCAAATGGAATCGAAGCACAAACGAAGCTTGCATTGGAAAATATGGGTCATGTCCTTGGAGTAGTGGGTGCAAATCACTCCAACGGTGATGCGATACATAGTTATCTTTTAAATAGTATAGTAGACTGGTTGCTCATTGTGCTTTTTAAAACTTGCAGTGGTTAAAGTAACAGTTTTGCTGGCAGATCTGAATGATGGTCCAAAAATGAATGCTGTTTACTCTACATGTAAGTTGAATCCATGAGAATTCTTGACAGTGATTTTCAGATAAAATATTCTGATGATTATTATACGACTCTGCTCTGAATGTCTTAGTTTTTAAGGAAAATCAACCAGCCAGAGCTGCTTATCAAGTGGCAAAACTTCCTGCGGTAAACATATTTCATACCTTACTATAAGCATTCTCCAGTGAGCTGAAAACTATTATTATGCAGAGTTTTGAACTAAATGTGTTTTAATGCTTTTGGTTTAGGGAGCTCTTGTGGAAATAGAAGCAGTAGCCATTGTTGGTGAACTTATTAATGCAAAACTCTAATGAATATAATAATATGCAGCGGAGTACATTATCAGAATTATTTGATCATAAAATTTATTTCATAATGAATACCTCTGATATATGAATAAAAATAGATTCGGCAACTAATATTAATCGTCGCCACCTCCAAGATTATCAAAATTTTTTTCTTCGGAAGCTTTTTTCTCGCCATCATCAGGATTATCTCCATCAGCAACAGCTTCGGCGGCAGCAGCAGCCTTTTTCGCTTCTTTTTCCTCTTTCCGACGAGCCCGTTCTTCCATTAGTTTTTCCTGTTGTAATTTCCTTTGTTCCTCTCTTTCTAATGCTTTCTCTGCCATTTCTTCTTTCTTTTTAGCCTCCACCTCCTCTAGTTCTCTTGCCTTTGTAACTTTCTCCTCTGCAGCAGTCTTGGCTTTTTCTGCATCCTCTGGTTTTAATTGACTACACATCATGAAACCTTGAGTCTGACTTACGCACATTGACAAACGTTTTTCTTCCTTGAGCCAAGGTTTCTTTGCTTTCAGTTGTACTTTAAAGTGAACAAATCAGTGGAGGAGTTACATTTTTATGGAAAAAATCTATCTAAACAGTCACAATTGAGCATTAAAATTAAACTTACGCCAGCAGTCTCCGAGAATTAGAAGGCATTGTTCACCAATCATGTTGTTAATATCTTCCACCACCTTTAATTCTTCTGGTGTAAGAGGTTTGTCTTCTTCCGGTTCTGGTAGTTCAAAAGTACCATTGCCTGAACTATTACCAGTTTGAGCAGGCGTGGGTGCAGGAGCAGGAGCTGCTGCGGGGTCTGGATCTTCTGCCAGTGTTGTTGCTGCTACGTAGCAAAATTAATTTTATGTTATGTAGTGAAGTTTATAGATTTAGTTTTTAAAGAATTGGGAGACTCAATCTTGTGGAAAATTAAATTGGGATAACCGCACTCACTTACCAATAAATAATAGGGCTAGTATAGATACTAGAAAAAAGCACTTTGAAAACCCTACCCGACACATTTCAGATGTTAAAGGACTCCAATTTTTTATAGACATACAAGACCATTGCTTTTTGACAAAGAGGTTCGTAGGTTAAATGAAAATATTTTAGCTACATATACTTTGCATTAGGTGATGACGGCAGGTTAGCTCAAGGACAATCTACGCAACTTCTGTAGTTATGAAATTTTTTGATTAAATGAAGTGACATATCTTTTGTTTGGTTTTGCATTGGTATCTGAATAAAAATGAAGCAATCCTATTAAAGATGATTTCGGAATGTTTAATTAGCGAAATTCTCAAGAAAATATCCATCAACACATGCCTAAGTAAAATGGGGTATTGTGATCCAAAATGCCAGGAAGCATCATCACATTATTTTTTTTGTACGTTTATTGCGTGGTGGGAATGAATATTGCTAGATAAATTAACTCCCAGGACTTCAATTGCATGGTTTATTAGAAAAAATGTAGCATCTATCATGCAAATTCTTGCTCGTTGACAAAAACAAGTCATTATGAATGGGTTACTCACTTAAGCATACAATGTCAATTCCTGGAATAGGTCATGTTTACAAAAGTTTACATTCACCTGCGACTGCAATTTAACTTGTCACATCTATCTTATTAGTCATTATCTCAGGACATTTAAGATTTATTATGGCAATTAGCTACTGGTATTGATGCTACATATAAGTGCTGTGGTAATGTCTCATAAAATACTTGCATAGTTATTGTTTTAACCCAGCAGGAGTTACCAATGGGGTAAACTATCAAGTATCATAGTACCTTATCTATAATATACTAGTTTGGGCGATGATCGACAATCGACAGTGGTTGCAAACTTGTTGTTATTATGATATGACTTGGTACCATATAAGCTCATGAAACTTTATGAAAAATAATGGTAAAGATATGGTGATCTCATGTGAGTAAAATAGTTCATACAGATCACTTGTTGCAGTTGCTGCTTACAAAAAAAGATGTTGCTCTGCTGTATGCGAATCAAGGCTGTTTGTGGTGATGTGACAGGAAGCGAAACAGTTTAGAAGTGAGTAATGTGATAAACGTTTTTATTGTGATAAATTAAACATTTTTAGCTCAAATATGTGCATACATTATAATATGTGTATGCGTACATGGTTTTTTCAAGTAATTATAAACGTCCACTCGTACATTAACGCTATAAGAATCTTAGAACCTTATTGTATATTGTATGAATGTCTCGTCAACGCGTTTAAATAAATAGTTGTTGATAAATAGTGCCTACGTTGGCGTCTTTTCAAATGTCATGAACTTCGCATTAAGAGCTAGACAAAGAGAGATAGGTAAATGGTAATAGTAAAACATTGAGATGTCTGTAGGTTTAATATTTAAGATAGTGAGATAACATATTTTACTGCTGAACGTGCTAAAAAAACATCATATTTGGATTGAAAATAAAGTACCTACTTACAGGACAGGATGTATTAGATTACCTCAGACAAGTTTTACAACAAAAACAGGCAGCAAGATTTATTTATGTGGTTACATTATATGTTTCGTGCAGATGACCTCACCATGACTTGTGAGGAATCGAAATCCGCCTTGGCATTAGGGGAATGAATTGTGTACAACGAAAGTATTCCAGGTCTCCTCTTCCTAATGAAAAATACGATGAAGGCGATACAGATGGCCAAAACCAGCCCTATGAACACCCAAAATGATGTGTAGCGGAAGATACTGTCGGATGGTGGGTCTTCATATTCGGAAGAAATGCTGTTGTTAGAATGGTCATGGTTTTGCCTAAATGTTTCCAGAAATATGCAAACATGGTGTCATACACAATATTGAATATGACTCAGTAAATAAATATATGGAAATGCGACTTACAATGGTATTGGAGTTGTACTGGTTGTAGAAGTTTTTTGAAAACTGTATTTGTTAGGGTAGACTAGGGGTTTCGTTTGTACCTGCGAGAAGTCTTCAAATACCACAAGCAGTCCAGCTATAGCTGAAGTTATGGATATTGACTGGCCATTCATGTTGAACATTTTTGTGAGGAATCAATAAAAATCTGAAACTATTTGTCAAAAATGTTTCAGTTTACACCACTTGTGAAACTCATATTGTAGTATTCCTACGCTTCATGAATGGTTTAGTTTCACTTAAAAGTAAGATCACATAATACTCACTAGCTGATGTTTGTTTTCTCCTCTTCTCCTTGCCGGGTTGTAAATGACTGAGGTATGAGCTGAAAGGTATGGATGTGCTCTTGACAAACGCTTGTTAAAAGTAATAGTCAAAGAATTCAAGAGCATGAGAACGAAAAGAAGTATGGAGTTCAACGTTTCGTTTATGATATGATTTAATCCTTCACAGCTTGGCGGAGGTAGTACTGTCTGTTTGTATAATATTATGATGATACGAATTAGATACGATTTTTCTGGTACACTGGCCCTTTTCCATTCAGTTTTTGTACTTTTACATGATGTGCAATATTTCACAAAATCTTGACTTCCACTCTGTATGATATGCCGTATCTTATTGTGTGGGTCTTAAAATTTACGTGCCAGGCAGCATCCTGTTAGGATGGTGTGGTGGTTTTCGCTCAAGATAAACACGAGATTCGCAAACACTACTTTCAGATCCCCATCTCACATATCCACACACTATTTCTTCCCAGTTTCCATTATTCAACAAGTCCTTGAAGAAGAGTTTTCTTGAAAATAACTTGTAGGTGACTAATCAATGTGCATTCTAGTAAAGTACACTATACTGTATATATAGCCTTTTTCACTTACTTCACATCACTGGATGTCAGTTTGATAGACTGACATAATTGGGTATATTATCCCGATTTGAAGACAGGTGACTGATGAAGAAGCGAGTCGGAGGAATGATGTGAAGCTACTGAAAGGAAATGCTTCAACATCAAGGAGCACAATGTAGTAGCACGTCAAGTCAAGCCAAATGCCATGCCAAAGTAAAATAAAGTAAAAACACGTCCACACATTTTATGTACCATGAAACAAATGGACATAAAAAGAAATGTCTTTGTTAGGAAAATAATGCTGGTTTGGTTGGTGCTTTTTATATCACTTTATTTCACGTAATGCTCCATATTTAACGACTTTGTGATGGTTGGAGTACAGGTGGTGTAAAGGAATTTCTATGAACTCATCGACAGAGCTGAGTTTCAAAAATATTAAATAATATTTTTTATAAAACAATGTTTATGTTAATACGCCGCTAATCTACGTATGTACTGCTCCTCTCTTTCTCATTTGCCGAATGACAGTCTCTAAAAGAGAAACATGTAGGTAACATATTCTTCAAAACGGGATGCTTTGTACTTTTAGATTGCATTGAATACATTATTACTTACTTACGCTACAATAATGGAAACCTGCTCTTGAAGCTGGCTTTTTTTTGTGATATTTGACTTTTCATTTGACATAATAAATTGGCAAGCTGGTTTCGTTCTTCACATTCGTTCTTATTGTCATTAGGCCAAGCAAATGAAGGATAATAAGCGGGCCATGTACTTAAGCAAAAAACGCTTCCTCTCGTTGTTTATCAGCCAAATGTTGCAAGAAAGTTGTACATGCCTATATAGTTGAATACATATATAAGCAACGAGAATTAAACATGAGAAAAGTGGAGTTGGAGCAAAGATTTATTTCCCAAACGCCAAGACAGTTCTGATATTGATATTCACGAAAGTAATTAGGGAGGATGATGCATTGGTAAAGTCTTTGTGTCAGTGTCAATGCTGACTGCTTGCTGATGTTATGTTATGTTAACTGACACGGTATATACCTATCACATCACATCTCATCAAAGTTGTGGTTGTGACTTTGACACATGCATTTATTCATACAAGTGCTTTATATAAGTTTTCTCAGACAGTCAACAGTCATACATATATATATAAAATACAACATTCTTGGTTTGGGTTCACTTGTTACGTTATGAGAAACAACACAATAACAATAACCATAATCATGATTGTTCCGTGTAAACACGTACACAGCGATACCTGTAGCTAATACACGAAAAGTTTTTAAAAGCACGCATAAATAATACCCAAACTGCCACAAAGAGCAAAACCCTAATATTTTAGTGGTACACATAAATCAGTGTGGTGCGTGTTGCTAAACGAGCAAGCTAGAACACTGCCACTTGATTACCAACAAAATTGTTTCGGTCTTAAACGCTCAAATTGTATTCTCAGCAATTATAATAAAGATTGCATCACTGTGTGGTTCCTGGACTGATGATACAAAGAATGGCTTGGCTAGTGCAAATTGTAAATCTTAAAAATAATTCTGTTCCTGTTGGATTCTTTTCTGGTTTGAATTAAAATTAGAAAAATTAGAAAACTACTGAACAAAGAATTTAATGAAATAATTGACTGCAACATATTTGTTTATAATGTCATGTTGTTGTTAGATTAGAAATTAAAAGTCGAGTTTGCATTTCCTAGTATGGATGCTCCCTACAGTGAATACAAGAAGGGGAATACTTGAAACTCACTTTTCATGGCAGCTTCTTATCTCGCTTTTTCCACTTTGCGTTTTATAGTGAAAAATGCAAAGACAAACGATTCTGTAAACAGAAGCTGTTTACAACTGCAGCTCTTGTGTTGCCAAAGATAAATTTTTTACATAAAGTTGTTTCAGATGCGACAGCCACCGTAAATGATTTTTAGTCATATATGAACTTGCAGAAGAACACACAAACTCACAATTTCGTTTACTGTAACCCGAGGGGAACTTCATGTGAAGCCAAAATAAATTACCAGCCATACTTAAAGCAAGGTTCATGAGCCATTGTTGGATTTTGAAAAGGGTTTGCAACACAAGGTTTTTAAGCCGATGGATTTGTTATGGATGATTTTGCATTTTTATGAAGTATAGTTATATTTATTCAAAATCATAAGTGTGTATACCAATACTTTCAAAGCGGAATTCATGGACCTTTTTTGTTTCAAAGACGGTGAGGGTTCGTAACTTTGTTCTGTAGTTAATTGAAGCTCATCCATAGGTATGTTGTATTTATAATTGGGGATTGAATGATCTTTATTCATGAACAGTAGCAAATTGTTTTATGATATTTGCTGTATAATTTTTTAGCAGTATTTATTCAGTTTATGTAAGCTGTGATGGGATGTTAATAGTGTAACATTTAAGCACTTTAATGAAAATTATGTCAGGGGTTGGAAAGAAATAAAATACATCTTCGTAAATTGGTAGTACACCTTTCCTCTCAAAGTAAGGCGGCATATATGGGTTGACCAACCTGAATGACACTTCCCGTTCCTTCAAAACATCCAAAATGAGCTCCCATGATTGCCGACTTTCCAACAAGTTTTGATATTTTTGTATCGCCAACTTTTCGCTTCAACCTATAGAGGGTTTTGAGGGGTTCTCCGTCAGTTCGAATAGTTCCAGTTTCTGGATCTATAGTTGTCATTGTGCATCTAAAATTGGGGAAACAATATAATTATGAAACTTTGGCTTGTTTCAATTTATGTGCATTATCAAGTAAAAGTTGGGACCTTTGACATGGAACTGAAGCTTTCAATATAGGCCCGCCTTCACCACCAATTCGGATAAACCCAAAGAAATCTTCCAAAAAGGGCTCTTGAAGGCCATTAACAATAATAGAAGGCCGGAAATTCTTATGTGCAACCGGTTTTGCCATTTCAGCATTTACTGCTGCTAGAGATTCTTCCGTCATTAACATGTAGGACGTTTCGTCTTGAAAGGTTCCCTACAGAAATTGGTGAAGCCATGATTGAATAGAACAAGGTTATTGGAAATCTAACTTTTTAAGTATATAGCATCAGGGCTTTAAACAGTTTTGAGTTCATACCGTATGCTCATCTCTGTAGGTGTGAAATTTCTCATTTCTTTTAGCTGAAACTCGTTGAGGTTCGTCTGCTAAATGGTACACGAGACGGATATCGGGCATTTCGGTCAGTTTAGTTAGCCACGCTGCAGCCTTGTCCCCGCAGTCAACAGCTCTTAGCTTTTCTCCCATAACTCTTCATACAAATTTTTAGACAAAACTAATCAGCCATGAACAATCATATAATTTTTTACAAGTGTAAAACATGCTATTTGTGAGATGTACAATCTACACCAATAAAACTCACGTCACAAGTTTATCCTTATTTGCATCGACCCCAGTAGGGATATCAATAGCAATATTCATGGATGAATCTCTTGTGTGAGTCAAAATAAGCTGATTTCCATCGATTTTGGCCTGTACAAATGCAAACATAGGGCATCGTGTTTGCGATAGGCATTTTCCATTAGCGTTGATAGCTGCAAACACTCTATCTCTTAAGAGTGGGTTATTTGATCCTTAAAAATATTTCAAACTGTAAAAATATACACTGGCTAAGAAAATTCTGTATTCGGCATTAATTTTTTATGTACCTTGCAATCCCAGCCTTGCTACAAATGCCTCATTAACTGACATGGCTAACATGGATTTTACGGGATAAATGTTGAGTTCCTTGATTTCTCCAACTTTTACCCATTTTTCGGGCGTTGGATCAGTTGTTTTTGCAGTCCTCTTCATTATGAACCCACCAACGATTCCACCAGCTATACATGCCCCTGCAGATATTGCAAGGGATGATGTAGGAAGTTTTCCAATTCCTTCTAGTAGGCTCATGTTTGTTTGAATTGAAAAGGTTCCCTTCCCTTCACACTTGTCTCTTTGTAGTAATGAAAAGGTATTCGTCAAAAGATACTAACAGGCTAAAGTGTTGCAATCGTGAGTTTACAGAATACCGTGTTGCACACATGAAATAGTGAAATGATATGAAACCGGTTCAATTGCCAAGTTGATAGTCAAACAGATGCATCACGAGTACAGATGGATTAAGTTCTTGTTGTTAAGTAATTTCTCCAGGTCATGTCGTAAAGCAGTTTAGTACACCCGATGAATACACGTACAGTACATATTACTAATCGGGTATACAATTCACGCTGTGATTAACAAGGCGAATCAATTCATTAATCAAGACAAGTAAAACGTATATTCCCGATACCATACTATCGTATTCCAAACTTGCATTTGACTCCACAAGTATTGAGTTTTACGAACCAGACTAAGCGGAATAATATAATGTTGCATGATAAGATTACAATGCCAAAGGTCATAAATACGATTTCTAATATTTTAAAAATGTTTTCCATATTTATAAGTAGGATAACTTACCTCGGTGTTTGTCTAAATTTATAATTTCCAGCAATGTTGTTTCGAATGCGTATATTATCATGGTTTGATATTCAACAAAGTACAATATGATTTGCTTGATGCCTTATTCGTAACGCCTACGAATTGAAATTGAAAATTTATTTTACACTATAACCGTTCCTACAGCATCCACACATACTGTTAAGCAACATCTTTACATTAAATGCCATATTCACACACATTGTAACGGCTAATGACTCATGAACACGGATAAAATTACTGTTTTGGAACAGAAAATGCATATAAAAATGTGCGACTTTTGATCATGGGGTAGCAAGTTCTTTACAGCATGCAGTTTCATAAATGATTCCACGCAAACCGTTGCACCCTGGACCAATATGTGACAAAAATTCTAAGATTATCATATCATATAGTTCTTTGTAATTCACTGGTGATCCAACCAAATTGTTTGATCTACGTATACATACAAAGAATGGGCATTTAAAAAATACAAATATGTATGAAAATGCAAAAATTCTTAAGCAGTTATATTTTCTGGGGGAGCTTCAACGGATTCTCCTAACTGGCATA
Source organism: Orchesella cincta (assembly GCA_001718145.1). Classification (NCBI taxonomy): domain Eukaryota; kingdom Metazoa; phylum Arthropoda; class Collembola; order Entomobryomorpha; family Orchesellidae; genus Orchesella; species Orchesella cincta. Next base: position 32,181 of record LJIJ01000965.1, read on the forward strand.
TTGGCATAAATGAAATGACGTATAGATATTCAGGTATATGGTTTATGGATCGACTATGGTTTTGTTAGTCGCATTAGCAAATCACAATCAGTGCGAAAAATTGAAACTATCTATTGTGCTCAAATGAGCCGATTAACTTTTTACAACTTAATAACGATCAATATATTTTTTCCATTGACTTAACCTACGATAAACATCCAATTAACTGTAGTAGCACAGTTTCACTGATACCAGAAAGCACAAATTCGGGAGTAATCATACTTTATTATTATTGCAATAGAGACAATTAACTGAAATTACATTAATACAATATTACTTTAATATAAAAACGTTTGCACGCAAACCAAATATAATATTTAAAGCATCAGAAACAGGTGGCAGTATACTTAGACTTTCTGACAAGGGATCATAGAATTTGTTAATGCATAAACTGCATCGTACTATAACTACTTACATACTAGAGCTAACAGATTTGATCTATTTACACAAGAAGAATGCTGAGTTAATAATATTGCATTACATCAATGATCGCATTGGCTAGTCCTATTATGTGACTCATAATAAGTAGGTTAACTATTCGTTTTCGTATCTCCCAAATATTTTGTCGATTCGTCAATTTGTCTTGCATTTTATGCATTATATTGTACAAACGCACCCGTAACATTGTGTAATATATAGTTCTTCCATGTCACATTCATTGTGTCCTGGCGGAACTTTGTAGTTCGTCCCTAGTGTGAACTGTGACCTGGATGAAAACTGTGGAGCTCTGCTTTTCCAATCCTACGCCACAAATATATCTGAAAAATCATTTAAATCGCCAAGATTAGATGTCAGATTGCTCCTTAATAAAATGACATTGAAAAAGGTACGTCGTGTCTGTGTCTGTGGGCGAATCTATAAGCACCAAATTGTTTACCATAATATTTTTTATCGACGAATGCATTCGATTCCTCTACTGTCTCAGCATTCGGATGTAACGGAGCTTCACTGTGTTCTGGAATGTCTGCGTTGTGCAAATGAAATGTGTAAAATTTACATTCTACCATGTGTAATTGTACCTAGTTTGTGTGTAATGGCTAATAAATATTATATTTTTATCATTGATACCTTTCTCGGTTCGAAATGGATTTAATAAGCGGCCATTGCAATATGGATATCTGTAATCAGGGTCCCGTTCTACTTCATCGACATCCCCATCCTGTTGTCTTCTTCGGTGTCTCAAAATGCACGAACGAAAGCAACAAAAATATGCCCCGTACATTAAACAAAAGAATAAAACGATGTAACAAAGGATAGTGGCCACAAACAAAAATATCTGTATTCCATACTCTGAACTCGACATATTGTACTATTTATAAATTTATAGCAAACGTTTCCAGAAATACTAGCTTGGCTGTCTACTTTAAGAAACCTTGAATGAAGAAATATACGATGCAATGAAGAATTTGATGAAAGTGGCGTGTTTCTCGTAGGTAAACAAAATAGGGATAAACAAGTGCTCATGTAAATATGGGAACTAGTAAACTTGTCCCATTTTCATGCGTTTGCATTACATATAGATAGGTATGGAATATATGTGAAATGCATAAAAAGTCTCTGTACCACACCACAGATAGAAGCATTTTATGATAATAAAAATATTTGTATTTTCCAGCAACATGTAGTGAAGCGTAGAAAACAATGAAGGAGCTGCACAAATGAAGAAGCATCAATGACCATTGCTGGAGATTCTCCCTCATGCATGCCTATAAGTTTGAAGCCTGTGGTGTGGTACCTATCATATTCGTCATTCATCCATATAGAATCGGAGATGTTTTTCTATCACTTTGTAATTTCTTCTGTTGTAACAATGTTGAGCAAACGCAGTATGAAATTGAAATGCGGTAGGATGGGATGGCTGGTTTAGAAAAATTATGCAAAGTTGTCGAAACGGCATGGTTCCACAGAGTCCAGTCCTATTATGGCCGATGGCAATATGCACGCCTCAAAACTAACATGAAATTCCATTGCAATGTCCATCTACGGACTATCTATCATTGGCAGTGTTGGGTGGCTTGCTGATGGTCTTTATCAATACTTCAGGTTTGTCAGCGTAGCGTGCTACTTCATTTTTTGCTAGTTGGATTCAGCAATGCTGACCATTCCTACTTTTTGGAATAGAAAATTGTTTTTATATGTAATTGCCTTATTGCCGTTCCATTATTTTATGTGGATGGAGGACCATGCACCACAGTTTGGTGTATTGACGAAACTTTATTATGTAGGCATATATTAGTAACCTTGATTTTGAGTTTTTATGGGTGCTAGTAAACGCATGCCATCCTATTGTACCACTAGTTTTAGCAAGTGTGTATGTATATTATGTGGACGTATATCGTATACTAAAATTTACTGCGTATATTTCTACGCACATATCGTGATGATCAAAAAACTTTAAGCAGACTGGAAGACAAAAAATAAAAACTTTTGCTAGGTGCTAGACTCAAACGTACACGAGTAGCACAGACGACATAATGTGAAGACATTAAAAATTGACACAGCTATGTCCATTCTATAACTAATACGCTTAACTTTAGAATTTAACGTAACATCACGTATCCAACACGGAATTTATCAAATTAAATCTGGATGGACTATAATGAATAAGTAATGAAATAATGTCTTTCTGTTTTGCAACTATCTGCCATATACATTCTATATTCTTCACGTTGAGCGTTGACTTTGCGGTCGTTTTAATGGCAATAAAATATTAAAATTTTCCAGTATAATGGAGTTCAATATTTACTATTCAATATTTATCAGTTCATTTATTTTACATTTGTATAGATATATTATACACCTTTATATAGTTACGAGATAGGTATATTTGTGGTTTCTATTAATTATATAGTTAACAAACACAGGTAACGATAATACATTTTGACACATCATCCCATTGCCAGACCTAGAATTAATGCTGCATTTAAGGTTGCATTGAGTAAACAAGAGATTTCGCCTAGTAGCAATTTGTACCTAAACATTCATTTTCGATTGCAAAGAGGTTGGAATGGAAGTACACTTTCTCGCTTAAGCAGGAGCGTTGCATACAAACGTTGGAGGAAGAGATGATATGTCTTCGTCAGAATCTTTAAAAGTGGCAAAAAGATAAATAGATAACGAGTGGAAATAAGTATAATTCATGGGAGTTAACTTGAATTCAACTAACCAGTGTTAGCTCGAAAGAATGACCCTCGTCGGCCACTTCTCCCACCGTTGTGAACATGGATGGGATCAATTGTCAACTCGCTAGTGGATGGAACACAGTTGTCATCTGCGACTAGAATTTTCACATCACATTTTTTGTCCGCGCTTGAGGGAGACTTATCTTTAATGTAGTCATCTCCAAATTCTGAAAGAATTTAATCAATTTTTAAAAGATAGGCCGTACTAAAATTACAAATTATTTGATAGCGTTTCGTTTGATGACTTACCGGTATAGGGAACATCGGCATCTGCAAAACCCCAACCTTTCCCTGCAGCTTCTCGAACCGCCGTAAATACTTTTGACCTCGCGCATACAAATCCAACAAAGCAAAATACTGGAACGATGAGAATTGCAAGTCCCATACAAATAATTATCACAGTTGAGAAGTAATTGACTGGGGTTTTATGACCATCATCAACATCAGGTAAAAATGACTGTTGCAGGACTCCAGTTGAGTTGTCGAAATGACTATCTACGGAACTATTTGTGGAGCCCTCCAATATACTAGCTGTTAGGTTATTTAATATAGTTGTGGCTTCCGAAATGATGCCATTTGGAATGGTGCTACTGGCTACATTGCTTCCTACGGATAACGGTGACGGATCAGCCATTGTTATTCAGGAATTGATTGGTTGGATGAGTGAAAACGCAATCCTTGGTTTTATTATTTGACTGACAACTGTCATTTAAGACCTGCAAAAAATCAAAGAAACTTTTAACTGTAGTTCAAGGCAATAAATGCTACTTAGGAGGTAAGAATTGCATAGTGCATTTCGCAATTAGCTATTATTTGTTAGCTAATTCTCCCTATGGCAGAAGATATTTATAGTGTATTGTAGCGCATGTGTCATCAACTTATATCCTCCAAAAAGCAACTCAAAGTAACCTACGTATGTATATTACATTATTATCGTACTCATTTAGTAATATCTTTCATTAAGATGTAGTATTATCTGATTTAGCACTGTAGCAGTAGCGCTTCATTGCTCTAATATTTTATAACTTTAAAACCTGAAGAAACAATGTATTTAAGTGTATTATACGCACAGCAAATGAATGCTACACTACACACAGCGTATTTCGTAAATCCACAAACTCAAGAACTCAACCCTTTATCCTTTGTTCATGCAACGTCACGTAGTAAGCGTGTATATGATTGAAAATCGGCTTTCCTAGAGAGACGAAATATGTTAGAATCTAACATTGGATTGACTGCAAAATGAAGGTGAGTGAGCGAACTGTTGTGCAAATGCTAAGAGTAGGAATGAAATTATTGGTCTAGTTGCAAACAAAATATTTGAGTATTTACGCAATTACTATGTTATACAAATATTGGGCCAATAGTAATCTAATTAGTCTAACTGAATCAAACCATGATCAACTAGCCAATTTTTGGGATTATAGATAGACAATAGTAAATAATGACTATGAATTGTTTTAATGTCTACAATATATTATTGTGCACTATGAAACAAAAGGATTAATTAAAGAAAATTCCCAATCGAAGGACTATATACTTTATGACGTGCCTAGTGTAATACCTTACCACAGTTGTTTATTGTGGAACATGATACAATGAATGAAAAAATGCTACTTATTTTGTTGGTTACAAATTTTCCTTCAATACAAAAGTAAAGTACAAGGTTCAAATTATTTTTCAAAGTTATATAAACTGATACTACAAACAACTTTCATTCTTCCATAATGTAGATAAAGATAGAACTTTCCCAATATTGCCCCTCAATTCGAACTGAGAACTTGTTATGTAATGTACCAAGAGAAGTTCCAGACAGATCGATCTGACTGAGATGATCAAAGCAAAGCTAATACATAATTCACTAATTCGATCAAAGGATACTATGCAGCAAATGAGTGAAGGCATTATGTAATGAATTCGGTACATTATGGCACAGCAGAACCAAGAACTACGACGAGTAACCTGGCTTGGGTGTTAAAACTTTTTAAGCTGTCCGTTAGATCTATCATTTATTATGGTAGTATACAGTAAACTACGCTACGCAAAAACATGGGAAACTACGCGTCTGTCTGTATCTATATCATCATCTACCATAGTATTGATTCGTTCCTGTTTGCTGTTTATGGACTGCTACTTACTAACGATGCTAGTCTAACGTTCAAAGTATAAAATTGTGTCTTAGACTCCAAATCCAACTTGTAGTAAAATTCTAGCTTAGTATCTCTGCACTGCAGTCATAATATGTACATTTTATTTGCACTTTACGGTTACTTTCTACTAAATAATTCACAGCCATTACGTACAATGGCACCTGACATGACTCATCACATCACTGAGCACCAAGTTGATTTTATGCTATTAAGCCAGCCACCACAAAAAAAGGCCGCGCAATGCAGCTCTGCAAATTAAGTAAATCGATCGATTGCTCTAGTTCTACTTTCCCAGCACTTTTCCTTGAAGCTCGCATTCCAGTCGTTTACAATTCCACCACACTATGGAAAGACTGTCCGTGTAAAAAAGACATAAATAATGTAACTAATAAATTAAACGGGGAGAGATGAACACTGATGTAGCGTTTTCTAATGAAGTTCAGTCCTAAACACACGTGTGCTTCTGTGCTTGACTTTCAATTTTGACTGCACAATTAATAGTTTATAAGTGGAAAACTTGGTTTATTCGGCCCCAGAAGGTGTATCACCACACCAAACCATATATATATCTTACACTTTACTTCCTATTCTTAACAGAAGTGGTTAAGAAATCTTTTGACATTTACCTTAATTCCTTGCTTATTGATCCAAAGTAAACTAATTAACAATTCATTTATATATTGAATGATTCTATTAATTTTCGTGTGGCCTTAGTGCTAACTAGTGCTGAACTAACACATTAGATTGAACTCTGTCACACACTAGTACTTACTGCTATTGACTTTTGGAAATGAAAAACATGACTGCTCATTATCTAGCCCTAGAGCAACAAGACGGATGTCAATGTGAGAAGGAAGGCCAGTGGTTTTCTAATTTCCGATGCGATATGGGATACTGGAGCAAGTGCTTATAGTAAAAGCATACTAACACTTTTTTCACACATGCACGACATGGTCAAGATTGATATATCCGTGAAGAGTACGTACTTATACGTAATTTTATCGGGTTCCTGGATTACAAGTTCTTTTTACATGTGCAACCCAGATGTGCGGAGAAGATTACATACTGATAATACGTACACCGTCCTTCCATACTTGTGTGTACGTATGGGGGTTTCCCTATAGAGAGAGCATTCGCTTGGCAGCGTAGCTTTTTAGAAATCTATATAGACTTACTCTTTCCTGACGAGCATACAAAATATATGTTACTTCGAACAGAACACTTATTGAGTCAGAGTCACATGCATGCTGACTCCTTTATACTCAGAGAATCCTAAAACAAGGATCTTGTGTCAAGATTCTTGACTTTTCATTCATTCAATTTCTTGAGTACTAAAACTTGAGCATCCTCACCTCACAAGACGCACTTACTAAATTTAAAGCAGGTGAACAATGCAACGTTTTTGTCTATAGATATACTATAATACACTTTAAATTTCACTTCCATTCCGGATATTAAAGTCCGAATAATGCATTTCAATTTATTACCTGTGATGCTGTAGTACTGGGCAAGTTTTTGTAAATTTTCGTACAAAGATCCGGTGTATATTAGTCTAGTATCCTATTTCCATACTTCATTCAGATCTTGTTAAGATGTATGGCAAATTAAGTTCCGTGTGCACTTCTTATGATCTCTTTTGAGAATCAAGTTAACATCCTGATCCACTGGATGTGTATCAGGTTGGACTAGCCGTATAACTCCAAGTTCTCATGCAGCAAACAACTCCCACGGATATATAAACACAGTCAACTATATAGCAGCTCCTAGAAAAACTTCCGCTCAAGTCGTTGGCTGAAGATATCACTGTTAATAATGTAGCTTTCCACAACCTACTGAAGTATATCCAACAGAAAGACAGACCTTGAGACTCACAATGCAATCAGATGGTGCCAATGTGAAGGCAGTAACTGATAGTTAATGAAGCAATACTAGGAGCGAGCTTTAGCCTAAGTTACAAACTTATATTAATAACTCACGTGTTATCTCCACTGCTATGTACGTACACACCTACTAAAATCTTACTGACTTGGGTTGACTTGCTTAGTGGATAAAAAATATCTACTACACTGTCAGCGGACATGTAATTTTGGCTGGTTGATAAGCAGTATATTTTTTATCGAATAATTCCTAACAATAATATGTTTAGCCCATTCAAAAGGTAATGTATATACGTAAATACGAACGAATGTATCCAGCCTTTTGTCCACCACTAAACTCTGACGTGTGTTCGTGCAGCATATACTCAACCTCGCCTAATGGTGGCTTAATGGACACTGCTACAGAAGAAGTCCATGAATTCCGATGAGTTTCACAGTCCTTTCTGGTTAGCTATTTTGATGGAATGCTTTGCAGCAAATGGATATAATATGTTTCCACTAAAATCCACGGTTGGATATTATACACATATACTTGCTCATGGCATAACTACAGATAAATGAAAAGATTTCTGCAAACAAAGTGCAACTTTTTGGTTTAGCCGTTCTTACTGATTCTACGTAAAACCGTGAGCCATGAGCTTTACTTAGTATTTGTAGATGATTCAGTTCAAAGCATGCTAACGCCATCAAAATGTGTTTTAGTCGTACACAACAAAGTTGTTTGTCAAGCAAAGAAAATACTTAGGCATAATATAGTGGATGATGCTGAATACGTCATACAAAAGAAAGCCGTCTGGTTCATGTTATATGTATGTACGTTCGTGTGCCATTCAATGTGACATTCGTAGAGCGTCGTAGGTCACTTTCAGAGTGACATGAATGGCTACCATTGCTTGCATGCGTGAAAACACACATTTTCACGACACGGGATGTATAATTACATTTTATGCTTTAGGATGAAGATTTTAGATTGGATTTTGTTATTCTATGACTGGAGAATGCTATGACCATATTGCATAACGATTGAATCCACTGACTGACACTAAAAACTAATGAACGAAGGAATATCTTCATAATTATTATAACTATTGTAAATTGACTTTTGAAATGTATTGTATTATTTTTGCGAGTCATTTATGTGAACAAATGCATTATGCACAAGTAACCCTGTGCATATATGCATGGATAGTATGGATTTTACAGGTTTATGTTTTAGTAGCAGATGGAATACAGTCCTATCACCTTTGTAGTCTGTTGTATGCTTCTGTTGTGTCATTATTCACTCTGCAAAATTGCATAGCCTTATATATTCCAAAGAGGATAATTATGGTGAAAGAAGTATTATTCATACATAGATGATAGATGCACGTTTTTCAATTATATAGCTAGCTATTCATTATTATTCATCCATGAGATAAATTGACGAGTTAATGTGACACGACATCATCATCAACATGAATGTTCCATTTTCATACGTCATTCCATGAATATAATTGGCAAATTCTAGAGGAGGTCGGTGTTCGGTCTTGTTTTTGCACCCAAACGAGAGGGATTTTTATTTAAACCTCATCCTTCAACTAGTCATGTTAATTTAGCTTAACATGCAACAACTTTTGTTCCATTAGCTGTCAATCATGAATCTAAACTTGGTATTGCAATGAATCAAACAGTTTAACGGGCATGATAATACCCAACTTTTATACGCTATCAACTGACAAAATCTTTAAGTAAAGTAAATATTTAATATTACTCAAGATATTAAATCTAAATGGCATTTTCGATGAATGATGCCAATCAACACTGAGCAATAGGCCCAATTTCAATGGTACGTGTGAGAGGCTATTTGTAGAGCTTTTGTTCAGGTTAATAGTGCCTCAAGGTTTTGCTACTGTGGATGTATTTTACTCTCTAAATTGAATTTGTGCTGATGCTGATGAAGTGCTGATGAAAGAGAGATTTGTAGCAGACGTTTAGATGCAAGCCACATCCAAACCAATGAATGGACCACGTTTGAAATTCCTGGGAATTTGTTTTTATCTGAACTACCCAAATATTTTCCGTCGAGTCAATTTTAAATCAAAGCAGTGTATTTTTTTGCTTGATAAAATAATGAAACACTTTATTGGGTAAATTGTATCCGAATCGGTACAAGTCTTCTTTTAATGGTAAAGCTCAAATTCAGTCATAATATGAAAATAAGTAACCTGTACAAATTTCATTGCAAACTATGCAAGGGTTACATTACTTAACACTGCTAACATTTACACTGAATATTTACACGGTAAGTATTGAGCAAATGTAACAATTGCTTTTATATACTATTCAGTGGTAAAATTCTAATAAGTATTTCTACACATCTTCATTGTTCGATAAATCTGAAATGGCAAGAAAAAGTAATATAAATAAAGAAATTATATGAAATCAGCATGTAATAATGTCCAATTTTTCAACAACAGTTTTCAACTTACAAGAGTATGGAAATTCTGAAGTCATTTCACTATTCCTGTCAAACATGCCCCCATTAGCTAATCTCTCGTTCTGTTCATCCTTGCGTCGAATTTTGAGCACCAAATAGACAATTCCCGCAAGACAAATTCCGAGTAAAACAGCACTAGAGATAATGCCAATCCTTTGTTCCAAATCGCTATGAAAGAAACTAGCCGAGTCCTGCTCCTCTTCTCCTAGTTCCAGAAACGAAATTTCTGAATCCATTGTTTGGTATTGGACCGGAAAATGATTACATTCATGCGCTTTGAAAGACGCACACAAATTACACCTGCTATCAAGCAATTGTTTGTCTAAATCAGTGAAGCAAAAACATCTTACGAAATTGCACAAAGCATCTCAAGAACGGTACGCATTAGCAGAGACCAATATTAGTATAATAGTAGTTGACCTTGTGAGGACAGAACCAGAACGAAATACAACGGTTCGTAAATCTTTCAACTAGAATGGTTGATGGTCCACACAAAAACAAGTGATACACATGAGCTTGAGACTGGAGTCGCTAACTCGAAAAGTGGATGATAATTGATTGTAAATTTTGAACGCATCAGTAGGCGGACTCTTGTCCTGGATTCTGGATGGAGCTGGCTTAATGAATTTTTGTACAAAAAATCTTAAGATACACTTTGGTCAAATGTTTAACAAAAAATTATGCTAATGCAAAGGTGACGACATAAAACGCATATACTAAACTGGTGCCATTGTATGTCCATTAGAAGATAATAATATGAAGACTGCTACTACTACATGGTTAGAATCTTATAACGTAACGTGTTTTTACTTTTGTTTATCATTGTACACCTCCATCCAGCTGGCATATCAACTGTGTCCATCGAAATACTATACTCAATATTCATTTCAAGATGCATGTATGAAAGAATCACTACAAATGCTTGGAACCGAATGCATTGCAACACACAAAGAAACTAGTGTGGACACATCTACACATTACGTAGCAGTCTGGTGATGCAATACAATGTAAAATTTATTTTAAAAAAAATATAAACGAATCTTGGGACAATATCAAACTTTCATTTATTATTCCGTTTATCGAATTTCCTCTTCCAAAGTCATACAGACATTTTCATACGGGTTTTCACATACACATTATAACTATAGACAGCTAAAAAATTATAAAATAGCCAAAGCAAGAAATAAAAAATTATAAATGTCCAACGAACCTAAAGTAATGAATATTATGTGCTTAAGCATATATCATACATAACGTTCCTTTCGTAGAATGACTGCTATGCGATTACACATTAACGACTCTATCATCAACAACGTCTGGACTTAAAATACTATCATATTTTAGTGCTCCTCGTTGTCTGACTCCACAAAACGTTCCCACTATACCCCGATAGAAGCAGTATGTAAGTACAAGAGAGAGAATTGAGGCGAACAATGCAATTAAAATTATAATCACAAATGCTGAGATTTCAGGTGTGGTGAAAGAAGACTGGTTCAATTTGAGGGAAGGGATCCATTGTTGACTATCAAACTTATGGTAGGTTCTATGGTCAATTCTTTAAAAAATGTACCGGATATGGATTAATATTAATTGAGTTTTGTTTATTTGACACTTGAAAATTTCAAGTTGAAATTTACACTTACTCGTTGTTCATGGCCTTTTTGTTGTAGATAATGAATGTTTCTGGTACAATTTTCCAATGTTCCAATTGTGGAGAAAGTAATGAGTCTTCACTATCCCCTGCGACGAGGCAGTAAAACAATATATGACCACAAAATGTGATCATTTCGATCCTAATATAGTGTATGGCCATTTTTAATTTTAATGCAAAAATATTCTCTGGGTTAACAGTAAATGATTAGCTAATCGGTAAATAGTTGTTGAACCCACTTATTTTCCAATAATTATATAGTTCATTAAATCTTTAAAAAAATAAATTTTGCAAACAACAGTATTGATATATACGAATGAAATCTTTCCTTCACCTTTCTATTGTAACCTAATCTTTGACACTGGCAACAAGAATCCAAGTTGAGGTAGGTGTTTCAGTTAAGACTTTACGTTTTAGCAATCCAGGAATCCTGCATTTTAATATGCTGCTGGTGAGAGTCGGTCGTTTACTTGAACTCTTGTAATTTAGTCATTGTATAGCTAATTGGTTTGTTTTTCTCAAAAGGAGATATTAAGAGACTGGTAATGTGACGATGAAAATGAATCCTAGTAATACTCAACAAGACGATAATTACATAAAACTGTCTCCACTACTTATACTGGATCCCCCACAATAGTATTGTAATGCTTCATTTACAATTCGTGACGTTCGAGCTATGTTAAGGAATTTACGTAGTTTTGAATTTTGTTTTTAAGTTGGAGACAAATCATTTGCATGTAAATGGCCCCTATTCGCGTGTTTGTGATCCAACTCTTTGCGATTATTCATGGTTAAACTGGAGTGTACCAGTTTGATGACATGATACTTCACGTGTAACCTAATGAAAATGGTTGGAGCAAGAGTTTTAAATAGCTTGATTGCTGAATTATACCTTTTCTAAAAATACTATATTGCTACCATAGACTGGGCAGCAAGATGGAATAATTAAAGGTCGTATCTAGCAAGAAATGGCACCAGTTCTGTATTCAAGAGGAGAGCTGAGATTAGGTATTGTAACACCTGAATACTTTGCTAATTAACATGTCCACCATGCAAAGCGATTATCTAGCACATGTTCCGTTAATACTCTGAGCGCACGTGATATGATATGATAGGTTATCAAAAGGTTGCATAACATAACATAATCCTAGCGTAACATACTTTCTAATGCAAGAAACACAGGAAATGCACCCAATTTTTACAGTTTATGTCACCGGATATGATACAAATTATTCATAAAGAACACCTGGCATTTTTCTTGACCCCAAATCAAGATGACTTAATAAGCTATACATTTGTTTCCCCCTGCTCACTGTACAACTGAGCGTAGACTTGTAAACTTCATCGTTCTAATAATTTTGTATTGTATCATAAACTGTACACTTTCAAACAATCCAGCAGAGTGAAAATATTTAAAGATGCGAGGTCCAGACGGAACTTACGGGGTTTGGGATTATATACCCAGGGATAACGAATTTTATTCCAGAAAATTCTCGTCCAATCCTCAAGCTGAGAAACTAGCTCATTTGAACCCATTCTTGGAAGCAAAAGAAAAGCGTAACCGAAGCTGGAAGAACCTACCAAGACTAACTGGCCATATAAAATTCAAGAAATCAAAATCTGTTGAGGATTTGGAGACGTTGAATAAACAAGTTCATATTGAGGATGACAGTGTAACTTGTGGGAAACACTTTAGAGAATATTGTGCGTCCACTTCATTGCATGGTTATCGTTATATTTCAGAACCAAAGAGGACCTTCGCAGAACGGTAAGTAGAAACAGAAACTTACTCTACGTTACGTACCATTTTTATACAGTTGTTTGCAATAAAATTTTCCACGAATTAGGTTGTTTTGGGCTGGTTGGTGTATCTTTGGTATAATAAGTGCATCTTACATGATGAGCAAAGTTTGGAGCAAGTGGGCTAAAAATCCTGTTCTGACGAGTGTGGCAACAACAAATTATCCGGTGAGTGAGCATGGTTTATATTTTATCGGCAAATTTAAGATTCCTTCCCATCCAGCAGTTGAGATACCAACTTGAATTTATTTCATAGGTGACAAACGTAATTTTTCCAGCCGTGACAATTTGTACGGTGAACAAAGCCGTTACCGAAAAGTTAATTATACAGGGATGTAGATACAAGTAAGGAAAGTCGGATTACATACATATTCATCATCAATGCAAAGTATGACATTCTGGTGACCCATATTTAAATGTCCTTTTAGCTACACTTTGTCCCAAATGAAAACTATTATATCGATGCTGGTCGACCCAGATGCAAGAAATAACGATCACTTCAACTCTGAGAAAGTTCACGTGAAACCGGAGACTGTCCTAAAATATTTACGACTGGTTGCTCCAAAATGCGATGACTATTTATTAACTTGCAGGTGGAACTCTGCTCCTGTCAACTGCAAGCACATATTTCGACTTACTTTAACTGATTCCGGATACTGCTGTACATTCAATGCTATACAAACCAAAAAGTCTAGAAAGGATGCGTTAGTCTACCCTTTTCAAATAATTCTATCAATTGGAAATAATGAGTATATATCTTGCTCTACTTTTCCAACATTTGCTTACAAAGTATCCTGTTGACTTTTAAAGGAAACATGACCTGGAAGTTATGATTCAAGAAGAGGAGTTTGACTTCTTGCAAAAAGCTGTGTGGGACTACACAGACAACTTTCGTGATCAAAATGGTGGTTTATCGCAAGCGGAAATGGAAAACACGACAAATCCTGCAGACAGTTTCAACTGTATAAGGGAGTACGACGATGACCTATTTCCTGGAATATGTCAATATCTCCAGAAATGTAGAGAAAGTCCTACTTGTCAAAAGAAGAATAGGCCGAAAGTTACACCAGGGCATCACAGCTCTTCTACAGACAACCCCATGGAAAGTTTTGGAGACACATCGTCAGGTATGCCACCTGCTCTGAATATATTCAAAGAAAACTTTCCCCTACGAGTGGCTGGGGCGGGCAGAAGTCGGGGATTAACTTTAATGCTGGATACGTTGAGATGTGATTCTGTACCAACAGATTCCTTTAAAGGTTTAAGGGTACGTACGCCCACTACTTTCTTCATTCATCATGAATCCCAACTAGGAATTTGCAAAAGTTTGCAGATTTTTTTATCATCTTGTTTTTGTACGATTGGCACTAGGTATTAGTACATAACGCGGATGATTTTCCAGCAGTGGCCGAAAGGGGTTTGGTGGTGGGACCAGGAATGGAGAACCAGATTGCTGTGACAGCTGTCGAAACTTATTCTGCACAAGTCCTTCATGAATTTAGCTCTGCAACGAGGGGATGTTTTTTCCCGAATGAATTTCCACTCAATTTCTATACAGAATATAGCAGATCTGCATGTGTGGTGGAGTGTGAAACAGAATTTATTAGTCGGGAATGTTCATGCGCTCGTTACTTTTCTCCTGGTACTTTTGACCAAGTCTTGTCATTTACTATTCCTTTAAATTATTTTAAATTTTTATCAAATGCATTTTAATACTTTTTATATAGGCAACTATACCGTGTGCAACATGAAGCAACATACTGAATGTGTGAAAAAAGCAATTGGTAATAATAATCAGAACCATAAACATATGCATAAATGTCTGCCTGTTTGTCTAATAAAAATGTAATTTATTAGATGTCATTCAAAAGAAGAGTGCACCGATGTCAATGGGTCATGACGAGGGTGAGTAAACCGTGGCGTTCTAGCTGTTGCATATAACTTAAATAAATAACACATATTCTTCTCTTTTGTAACCAATATTGTTTTCTTAATTCAGATTCATCAGTATTTAATTTCAAATCAAAGAAAGAAGCGGCTCAGGAAAAAAGCTGTGCCGAATTTTGTCTTCCGGCCTGCAACGAGACATTTTACAACGTGTTCGTGACTTCTGCAGATTTTCCCAACCAACCCCAAGCTAATCAAACCAAGATGATTCGAGAGGCGATTCTTGAGGGTCACTCGCACTTAAATGACATTGCATATGTCAGTGGAAGTATCAGTGTGGTACGCGTATTTTTCAGAGAGTCATCCATAATGCAGTACAAAAGAGATGAGTTGTTCACCTGGGAAGACTTTGTTTGTAAGTTTGGACAAGTTTTATCTGTTTTCACAAACCTAAAGAAGGAAATATATCTTATCCTAATCTTTTGCAGCAAATCTAGGCGGCGTGATGAGTCTATGTCTTGGATTTTCTATACTTTCGCTCGTCGAAGTGATCTACTTCTTCACCATGCGAATGTCAATTGACAAGAAGAGAAGTATGAGTCATGCTTCTAACATCACCATTATTGACTCCAATAGAATATAAACTTGATCAGTTTGAGTAATTAAATTTCATTTAATTAGATCTCCATTGCTTAAATTACAGAAAGCTGTTTTCGAAACCCGGTCACAATTTCTAATTTACTATACATACCACAGTATTACAGACAAACATGAATTCATCGTATTATATATATCTCTCTGCTTATATTGTCTACATAAAAAACGCTCCATCATTCATCAGGTCCATAAATTCAAGGAAAATGCACTCGTTTTATCATCCATACGAAAGAATACACATACTATATAGCTTAGATTAAAGCATAAAATTAGTTATCTTGAATTTTTTTCTCATTTGGACATTTGCTTACATATTTAATTCGCGTATAAAAATTAAATGATTTAGTATTATTTAATCTTCTTGGTTATTATCATTCTATAGAGCTTTCTAAACTGTCAGAACCTTCTTCATCTTCAGAAATACCACTGACACTACTAGAATTAGAGTCTTCAAGTCTCAGCTTTTCTAGTACAATTGCTTCAAGTTCAAATACATGGTCATCCTTAAACTCATGAGCTCGTAGAAATGCTGCGAGATCCGTTACATAGGCAATGTTTGACCCGCAAACCCCAGAGGCAGTGATAACCTATGGATAAAAAAGAGTACGCAATTTAGTTTGAGAAGTGACGGAACGAAGGGTGAACAGACTGTGTGGCGATGATGCGGAAAGACAAGCCTTGTTTTGTACCGTTTATTACGTTCACATTTCAGTAGCAGCAGTTTATCGGGTAATTAAGATACTTGGAATGTCTTCTTTCATGTCAAATACTGACACAAAGCACCGTAAATACGGTGGTTGTAATTAGAATTTGTAAGCGATAAACTTTGCTCTTTGTTCAAACATTCAGAAACAAATCCAACACCCATTTTAACACTTCAAAATTATATGAATAAATCAAGGAGTGTTGAGTACTTAGCTGTAATGACTACTTATGACATGGATATAAAATAAATTATTATCAGGATAAAGAAATGGGGAGAAAAGAATTATCTCATTCATGTCAAAAATCAAATTGACATTTCATGACTACTGTAATTGTCACACATCCTTCATTCATCATAGTTATCTGCTTAGTATACTGCTACAAAACATGGCAATTCACGGTTTGGCCACAGGTCGTTTATATAACATTTTCGGTATAAATTGCATAGCACTCACTTCATCAGCAATGTCCTCCAATTCTCCTGGACCTCTCCAGTCGACATTGCCAGGAAGTGCAATGTATAAAATTGCCATGAAAGGCTCTGTTTCGCTATCACATGGATAAAACTGGCTTCGTTTCGAGTCATATCCTCCAAGTTTTGTTTCTCTGTTGTCCAAATATTTTAGCGTCTTATTGTAAGCATGAGGATTGACTCTATACGCACAACCGTATGTCTCGCCCTGTAATAAAAAAAGGATTTATCAATTAATGCCATTGTCCTGAAAGAGTTCATTCATCAAAGTCGTTTGTCTACTGCTACATCATCACATCACAATCATGACAAGATAATAAATGCTAATTTACTGTAAATTGGGTAAAACTTACATCTTGATCTGGTACTAGTGTAGCAACTCGTCCCGGCTATAGGAAACAAAAAAAAATGAATAAAAATCAAGTGAGCACGTGAAAACTGCATGGCTTCATAAATACTAGTTAGGCTACACGTACATGCAAATTCATATATATATATTTATCGTGAAAAGCAAGCTAATGAAATGCATGACTAGCCAGATCAGAACTTGCTCGGCTAGAGCTGAATTTGCAAAATTGACAATCAAGACAAGTCTATTACGGCTAATTCATGTATGCGGCAAATTACCTTCTCTGCAGTGCCACGATGTACTTGATTGCCTTGCCAGAATCGTCTAATCCATCCTTTAATGTGTCCAACGACCATTTCTTCATACTCGAATCCCGGTTGCCAGCAAAGGGATCCGTATGCAAAAATCCAGAGATCGTCGTTCTTCATGATTGTATGTATTTATTGTATTCGTGGAGTAAAAAAGGAATAGGAACTGTTGCGTCCTTTTAAATTAAAATGAGATCAGGGTTATGTCAGTTGTCAAAGCTGGATGCTCGACGTTTGAATAAAACCCAGGAAAGTGGAGAGCATAAATAGCTGAAGCTGGTCAGATCCGTTTTGGCTTATCGGAACCAAAAGAGGCAGTTATATCTAGCTTTGAGATAAGTGCGGTGTGCCACGGAGGATGGAGTTTTACTATGATGCGTGTAAAGTTGAAGAGATAACGGGCTGGGCTATTGTAAAGGTGGTGGTGGCCGATTGACTGATATGATGATGGAAGGATTCCAGATTTACACAAGATAGGAAACTGTGTAATATGACAGCTTAATTATCCTCGCTAGGTCAGGTTGTTGCAACTTGCTGGTACACCTGAAATATAAATACATACATGTTGCATCATCCGGTGGGTAAATACTAAATACAGTGCACCAATAATTGATGATAAAAATGTGTTACTAATCCGCTTGATAAGTTGTACATGCCATATGTACGAGCTAATCTATTTTAGCTTTTCACTTTTAAATTCCAATGAAAACCGGTGCATTTATAGTATTATATGAGCGTATTTCCCATGATATTGACCATTAAAATGGGTTTCTTTTCCTTTCCTCCACGCGTTAGCTCCAAAATGATTTCATTGCACTTAGACCCAATGGACTATGAACTCATCCCCAGCAGAACGAAGAAAAATATCCTACTAAATCTATTTTGTGTATTTAGGTATTATTGGATCCTGTTACAAACTAAGAAATCAAAGTGAAACTGAATGAATTTGGAATTTTTTTGTGCTGATTGTAAACTACTGCGGAGTAAGCGTTTTTAAGCCTGACATACTACGCAAGGCAAGCACAAGGCTGCACGAGCAGTCTGCCTAGGTATTTCAAACGCCAGCCTTCCTCCGTCTTTTCGGCATTTTGCAGAGATGCACACATGAAATCAAATGAGATACATATTATTACTAGGCTACCCTACCCTATCGCTTTTACATCTTCATGCTTGACATTCTCAACTCATCTAAATTTAGATTCTTCACCTACTGCAAAATTTCTGTGCTATTTTTTTTTGTTTTCACTTTTAAATGCGAGTTTGGGTTTATCACGACTATTTCCATGTGATCACTAGCGCTCTACATATAGCATGTCACTCACGCAAAGCGTGTTCGAAAATCGAGTCAAAGTCCATATAGTTCAATGCCATGCAATACCTAAATAGCATCATCACAGCCGTGAAATGCATATATATACTACATTAATAAAATAATACACAAAGCCGACAAATATTAGCATTTCAAACGACCCATATAACATTATTGCCTTTATTTAAAAATAATAATTATGATAGTGTTTAAACTCATCTGAAATCAAGATCCGTTTCAGTACTAACTAATTTGAATCTGCGTATGCCCCACATTTTTATTATGATATGGTGGAGAGTTACACAATAATAATATTATTGTTATTGTTCCCATTAATTTGCAAAGGTCAACATACATTTTATTTGCCTAAAACCAAAACCAGACTGTGATGTATAGAAATCAATTGGTATTGACTTGGGCAGTGTGACAGCGTTCAGTGTCCTGTCCAACATGATTGTCTTTGTTCAATATCACACAAAGCTAAAGCTATACAGTATGTCAACTTACGTGTTAATATACAAGATTGCCCCTGATTCGCAGCAGTATTAAAGACACTTTATTTAATGCACTATATATGTTTCGGCATTGCACATTTGCACACCATGTGCAAAGAACTAAACTTACTCAGGACGGTAATGCACCTGACTTAGCGCTAATCTGATTTCCTTGAATTCTTACACCTGCAATCTCTACATCACTCACAGGTTCTCAGTATTTCACACAGGTATGACAGCCCATGCCTAAATGCCAACTCAATACACTCCCGATATTTCGTCAGATATTTCATTCTATAAGCAAGCACTTTCTACTCGGCTTCTGGTTGGTGGCTGACGTACACAGCTATACATATGACGCAAAGATTTACAATGGACTGGTATATTTCCTAAAGTACCCAAGGATTTTTCCATTTGATCTACACAACGGGAGTATTGTAACATCCCGTTCTCACATGTACTCTCTCTCAAAAGCAATGTCCTTGTAAAAAGATTTGCTTGCAGGTTTTGCTGGAAAATCAATGCACTTCTTACACTACCAATTATATGCATTTTCTGATAATTAATGTCACCAATGAAGTCGCACGTGCTTTTACTTATATGTATAAATGAATAAATCCTTGATCACGTTGACAGGCGAAAAGTAAAAGTTTTCTATAGTTATTACACCCTAATTTCAGATGAATTCTTGGAATCTTCGTGAAAAGTAAAATTGAAGGACGGCAAAGGTAACCTATTTTTTTTAAAGAGCAGCAAAAATTGTTTGTAATTGTCAGTTTTACCTGATTGTAGTTTATCAAAAGATCACGATCTTTGACTCCCATCCACTCGAGGATGCGGCAAACAGACACCAAAAGTTGAGCCTCTATTGAAGTCAACTATACATCACTTTACTGACGGCTGGTTGAGAATCTGAAGCCGACGAATGTGAAATATTTCTATAAAAACTTTTCCTGAATGAAGTAATTGCACGGTTTTTCTGCATCTGACTGAGACACCCACTTGTTCGTGCTCCTTGCTTTTATTCTCGAGCCAAAATTAATTATTGGTACAACCTTGTAGTTAACTTTATTACTACTAACTCGCTTACTTTACTTTTTGTCTATTCCCGTAGATATAATAATTGTAAGACTAATAAAAATATATGGTGCAGGCACAGCCTGATGCTAAGGATAAACTAACTGTTTCCTGTTTCATCAGTCAAGTCAAAAGAAGAAGTGAATTGAAGAGTGCTATGAGAAGTAGCAAAATGCAGAAAAAAGAAGATGATTAAGCGGTGTAGTACATACATGCTATATAGCATGAAGCCTCACTGTATGCATGCATTCATGTGCTCGATTTTGTATAAAATCCGCGTATGGCTTTGCAACGAGTTTTCCTGCGTACATTTCTTACGTATGGATGTATCCCTATAATACACAGCTGCTTATACACGAACACTAAACGTGTGTAGAGTATATATATAATCATTTTGTGCATATTCTCTTCTAAAACATATATTTCTTATGAATGTCCTCCCTTGACTTTTCAGGCATGTATTTAGTAGAATATACCCTATAAGAGTTTTCAAGACTGTCGATATGGCAGAGTGCAAGCGAATATGTGCAGAATGTAGGTGTTCGGTTTTCACGCTAAGGTTGTCCCTCCATATGTATGTGGCAGGCAGACCTATCCTTGAGGATAAAATATCCACGTTGTGCTTTGTATGCGGTTTGGCCTGCGCGTGTGTAAAGGAAAATTGCATCTTCGTTGCCTTGCAATTGATGCTGAACTTACTGAAATCCAAGCATTCTCATACTATTGCTCTTACTCCTTGGTTTTTGGTTAATACGGGTTTTATTTTTTGGATGATGCAAGGCAAGCCCACGCTTACAAAGAATTGGGATCGCAAACTATTAATACTTCCTTGCGTATGAACTTATCCAACCTAAACATTAATGCGTATAACAAAGAATTTTATGTATTTAGATCAATTCAACCAGCCAACTTAATCAGCACATTTATGGCCATCAACTTTCAATGTGGATTCAACAAAAATAAATTATTTTTTAATGGATGCTTTTGTGTGTTGTAAAAATATGCATAATAGTATCCTAACGTGACTCCTTACCTCTGCAGCAGATGAAATACCTTTATTTAAAAGGATGTTCAAAACTACAAATCGTCACGTCCTAGCAAATGCGTCACAAAAAAGCTGCACACTTTGGTAATAAATGATATGATGGATGAATGGATGGATGGATGGATTGTTCATTTGATAACTTGTTAGATGCCCGGATGCAATAAATTAATCTTGAAGGTTGATATTTTAAAAGTGATGAGCTATAAAAATATAGAGAAATTAAACTGTTATGCATGCGTTAATTTTATATTGGCAACGGAATTAGATAAAATAACTCCAAAACAATTTAGATAATCACACAGTTTTGGTTCACTGAGTCGATGACGCTAATCACTGAAAGCTGGGAATAAAAGTGTTACGCTTACTCGATTCAACGACAATATATAGTAGTACAGTCAATCAAAGTCCAGGCAGACAAACAAACAAACCTTCTGCGCAAGCAGGCAAATTTTTATAAACCAGTCAAAACTGAACATGTTACGTGTTACGGTTATAATGCGCCAGAAAAAATTGAAAAAAAAGCATTGCATGACACAGTCATTCACACCGGTCTTTATTTGATCGGGTTAAAATTCTATTTGTGCGCAGCTGAAAAACGGAGACCAAAAGGTCGATACGGCGACTGGAATTTAACATGCATGTGGTTTATTATCGATTGTCATAAAATTTAATTGTCCTTACATCACACGACCAATTCAGTAGTAATGGAATGTAAACCTAATGAAAGATCACGACATGAATAGGTTATTATTGAATATTTAAGACAACTAACAATCAGAACTTTTGAACACGTAACGTACTCATTATCGTATATTTATTGCCATTTATCCATTCAAACATGAATAACGTTATATGATTTCGTTACGAGCTTCACTAATCGTAAAATTGGTATTCACGTCATGAATCGTAGTCAATTAAACTATTGCGCAAATGTATTTGATTTGAGGTCACCAGCAGCAGGCAGGCGTGGATATTTTTAAAGAATACTTCCGGAAATCATACAGGGAAAGCCATACGAACATTCATTCACACGTGTATAATTACTTTACCAAACCCCCAGCACCCATCCCTATTTCTATCTGATTCTTCATTCAATTATAATGTTCCTAAATGCCTTTGGTGCTTTTTGGTTCAGCAACCTATCGATTTTTGCAGCATTGGGTTCATACATGAATGGTCTTCTTGGAAAAATTCTATCATTGACCCATGGGGAAACCCATTCTTCGGTAGTGTCAATGCATTCATCTGCGAATCCTGGAAGGTTGAATTTCTCCTCCATTTCAAAACATCCGGACAAAAATGTGTCAACATAGGACTGAACGATGGGATAAGTTCTTGAGGGGAACTCGTCATATTCAGGTTTAGTAACGTAGATCCAGTATTGCCCAGCCACTAGCTTTCGGGTTGGAGCTAAAGCTTGGAGTTTGCTCATGGGCACTTCTTCTCTGCAGTAGAATGACTCTCTTTTATCATAATCGAGAAGCGCACTTGCCGAAGGAAGTTTAAATACGACTCCATTAAAATAACTAGACTTGTTAGAGGACGATCTTGCTCCAAGATACGTGGTGCTGTAGCTCACTGAAACTCCTTTGCAGTTCCAAAGTCGTGAGTATCCATAAATTCTCAAGGGCAAACTTTCACCTGTGTTTGCATACGTTCTGTCTTTGGAAGCGGTTTGCATCAAAGAACCGTAACCAATCAAGTACTGGGATGCCCCATTTGCCTCAGGGTAGCAGGCCGATTGTCCAAATGTGGGAGGTGGTAGCTGTTTCGTTGTTATATTTATGGGAGTCGAATCTGTTGAATTAAGGTCATCAGGAAATGGTATTCCAATGAAATTGGTGTAACAGTCCCCTGTAATGCTTTCTATAGGTATAAAAACAAATTTCAACTTTATTTTTACATTACAACACCAACCTCCAGTTCTTAGTATTAAAAGTTAAAAAATTCAGATACATTATGGAGAAAGCATTTGAAACAGATTTAATCTGAATTTGTCAGATTCACTAGAGATCGTGTATGATTAAATTTTTTCAGAATTTTTTATTACGGAATTGGTTTTGAAACCGGCTGCAACAAATGCATAGAATAGGAATAGATGTACTCGGTTGGTAACTTACCCCCGTAGAAATGAAAGGTTGAATGAAGAAAATCAAACCACAGAGAAAAAAACTGTGAATTTGGAAATTCATGTTCAATTCAAATGCTCACTTAAGTCAGAAATCAAATTAAAGTTGGAATGCCTTGACAGGTTTTACAAGTTGTACTGTTAATTTATTGGATGATTTCAGCAGCTTGCTGCATGGAAATGGATACTGTATGAATTCTAATAATTTATTGATTAATTCATTTGTCACGAAAATTTTAGTAAAATCATGCTTCAGCACATTAAAACTTATAGTATTTATTTATTTATTTATTCATGATCCATGATTTTGACAATTGTGCTTGTGAGCATAAATGTAAACCAGATTCCAGAGCATTTAATTTGCAAAAAACCTTCTCAATAAATATTAATGTATTGAAACTAATAAAACCAGTATTTCTAGCTGTCCTCGACGTCATCAGTGAACACTTGTCTAGCCTTCAAAAATCCATGTTACAAGTTCACTGGAGTGGGTTTCTTCACACCAAAAAAGTCAACGTTCATGAACTATAACGCGTTTTTACATAAATGTGAAAATAAACGGCAAGGAATCCGGAAGTAGCATGTTACAGTCACTCATCAGCATCTCTCTCAACAAGGTGCTCGATGGCGTAGTGTTGGTAGGATGCCTATGTGATAGTCTGACGATCGGTTATGATAGTGGTAGATGGTGGAGACGTTGAGGCTGTTTGCGCGGGGGTGGATGTTTCTAAGGGAAATGGTAATGGATGAGGAGGTCTTGCGGAGGTGTGGCGGGGCTATGGATAGGGAGTAAGGGAAGGTGAGATGGGGGGCTAGGCGGCAAATAAGGGTGGGGAAGGATAGCGGGTGGAGAAGCAGAAGTACAACGGAGGAGGAGGAAAAGGGGAGAGGGTTCTGATGGTGAAGGGGACGTAAATTAGCTCTTGGGGGATTCCTTGGTTTTTTTCACAGTTTAGTTAAGGTAAGCCAAGAAGTGTCAGGGCGAACGACATGTTAGGTTCATGAACGTTGAAGGATGAGGGAAGAGAAGTGGGTAACGCAGGGGAAGACAGTGTAGATTTATAAGTTAGGGACCGCGTAACAAAGGAGGAGGGTAGGACACTGACGATTTAGAGGTGACCACTCACCCTGCTCCCTTCGCAGGACGGGCACCTTCCAATTGCCGGAACCGACGGCCCAACCACCGGGTTTGTTTGTGGAGTGTGAGCAAGAGGCACGTCGTCACTCTAGGTGAAGGGATAGATGTAATAGATATGTGTGTTAGAGTGAATCAGCAGTGCTTATTGTACAGCTAAAAGTGTTGTGTGTGTATTAGTGTTTCAATAAGTATAATATTTGAATGGAAGTACAGATGTTGGTGGACTGGTTATACGATTTAAATAGAGGGGTCATATTGAAAACAACGACGAAGAGATTAAGGGTGGGCTGACAAGCAATACACTCGTACCAAAGAAGGACGCCGGGAGGAGATTCGACGGGAGCGGAGAGTGGAGCATGCGCGATAGTAGCGAATAGCGAATAAAGTAAAGTTCACGTAAGTTATTTGAATGTGATGAGACAACTGATTTTACTACAATTTCTCCGCCGTGTTGATATATATATATAGAGACCAGACCATCCATATAAGCCGGAAATTAACTAGGAGCACAGGCGGCACCCACACAGGGGAGGACCAGTATTAATGGCAAGAAAGAGAGGGGGAGAAAGGGGGGGAGGATCGCAGTAGAGTGATAAGAAGACAAGGGAGAAGAGTGGAGAGGGGAGAGAGGCAGGGGGGTGTGTCGGTGTTTGTGGGGACGGTGGAAGTAAATATAGGGTAAGCAAGTTGAGAAGGGGTACGGAAAAACAAAGGAGAAGGGACGGAATAAGAGGGGCTCTGGAGGGAGATGAAGGCTAGCTGAAGAGCGGAGGGGGGTGGGAGTTCGGGGGATGGGAAAGGGGGGACACGACAATTATGGAGAAGAGAGAAAGGCGAGGAAAACAGAGAAATGGAATGTGACAGCTTAGGAAGGAATCAGGAAATGGATTGAGAAAGGATTAAAGAGTGCGTGGGGTGGAACAAACTAGACTTATGAAAGGGAGCGGGTAGGCGCCAGAGATGTTACGAAGCGGCGGAGAAGGGAAGAAATAGAAGTGACGGAGAGGGGGGCGAGGACAGACAGGAAATGAGAAACTTAAAGAAGATTTGAATAATAGAAATTGTGGAAAAATGAAAAGAGGGACTGGAGGGGACGAGAGAAACAGATAGACAAATCATTCATAGAAGGGATAACTCCTGGAAGATGCGAAAGCCGCAACGGGGAGAAAAAGGGGGTGGGGAACAGGATAAGAGGAAGGGAGAAGAAGTGAGAGGTGTGTCCTAGATGCTGCGTTGAATCATGCATCCTCCACCTAAATTAATCAGATACTTGTAAAACCCTGTCAAGGCATTCCAGCAAGCTTTAGAATTTTTTCTGACTTAAGTGAAACGGCAGTATGGTTTGATTCTGAACGAATGAATTTCCAAGGAGATTCACAATTTTTTCGTCGATGTCGCAGGTTTGATTTTCTTAGCACTCATTTCCATTTCTAACGGGGTCAAGTACAACCAGTGAGCATGTTTCCTTCATTTATGCGTTTGATTGCTAGCCGGGTTTAAAATTATTTCATCTTAAAAACTTTGAAAAAAATTAAATCATAACACAGACAAGAGCGTCTCTCTAGTGAATCCAATCAAAATTCAGGATTAAATCTGTTAAGTTTTTTTTTTTTTTTTCTTTTCCAAATATGCTTGTCTGCGGCCATAATGTATTCTTGAAATTTTTAACTTTCAAATACTGAGACTGGAAGGTTGGGTGTTGGTAATGTAAATAAAGAGTTGATAAGTTTGTTTTTTTAGGCGCTTATAGAAAGCATTTGTGTGAAAACAGGGGGAGCTGTTTACTCCGAATTTCTTGGGAACGCATGTTCCTGAATGACGCTAGTGTCAACATGAATTCGACTTCCATATAGGATAAGACTAGCAAAGAACACTACGCACCTCTGCTGTTTGATGTAAGCTCGCCATTTGGACATCGGCCTGGCTACCGACGGCTCGCAGCGGCAATGGTGCATCCCGTACTTGATTGGTTACGCGTTCTGTTGATGAAAAGAAGAAGCCGCTTGAAAAGACAAGGGAACGTATGCAGCCCCCACCCCCGCCCCCAGTCCCAGGTGAAAGTTTTGCCATGGAGAATTGTATGGAGTACTCCACGACTTTGAACTGCAAGGAAGTTTCTGTGAGCTATCAGCACAGTCGACGGTATCTTAGGAGCAGATCAGTGGGGACCCTCTCATCAAGGATCTAACGTTATTTTAATGGAGTCGTATTTAACGTTCTTCGGCAAGTGCGCGTGTTCGATCTTATTGATAAGAGAGTACATTCTACCACTGGCAGAGAGAAGTAGCCATGAGCAAACTCCAAGCTTTAGCTCCAACAGAAAGCTAGTGGTGGCATATTGATCTACGGGCGTTAAACTGAAACCTGAGTATGCGATGTCCGCTCAAGAACTGTCTCTGCCTCGTTCAGTCTCGGATTGAACATTTTTGTCGGATGTTTTGAAATGGAGGAGCATTTAACGCGTTCCAGGATTCGCAGATGAATAATGCATTGACCATAACCGAGAAATGGGTTTCCAACCGGGGACGATGGGTCAACGATAGATTTTTTCAGAAGACCATTCATGTAATGAAACGCCAATGCTGCAGGAAAGTCGATAGGTTTTGCTGAACCAAAAAGCCATCCAAAAAGGCGATGTTAGGAACATTATAATTGAGATGAAGAATGTTCCAGATTAGAAATAGGGATGGGTGCTGGGGGTTCTGGTAAAGTAATTCAAATTGCACGTTGTGATGATGTTTGCGTATAAGCTTTTGCTGTATGATGAGTTGTCCGGGAAGTATGTTGGATACTTAAAATATCCAACGTCCTGACCTAGGCTGCTGGCACGGCGACCTAAAGTAAATATAATTTGCGCAATAGTTTAATTGATACGCGATTCATGAATCGTGAATACAATTTAAACGATTAGTGAAGCTCGTACGAAATCCATATAACGTTGGATTCATGCGTATTGAATGGAGTAGCGTTAACGTGTGTTCAAGTTCCTGATTGTTAGTTGTCTTATAATATTCAATAATAGACCTATTATGGGTCGTGATCTTTCATTAGGTTTAATGTCCACTTACGTAATCCCGAATTGGCGTGGTGATGTAGGAACAAGTTAATTTTATGATAATCGATCGATCAAAACACAAGGCAGGTGCTCCAGACGATTGCCGTCATCAGTGTTAATTCCAAGTCGCCGTATCGACCTTTTGGTCTCCGTTTTTTCAGCTGGCGCACGTAAATAGAATTTAAACCGATAAATCAGGACCGGTGTGTCGAAATGACTGTGTCTTGGCAAATGCTTTTTTTTTCAATTTTTTTCCTGGGCATTATAAGGCCGCTAACACGTAACCATGTTCAGCCAGTTTTGACTGGTTTTGTAAAAATTGCTGCTTACCGCAGAAGGTTTGTCTGCCTGGGCTTTAATATTTGGATAATCGTATAGTATGAATCGAGTAAGCCGTAACGCTTTTATTCCCAGCTTTCGTGATTAGCGTCATATACTCAATGAACAAAACTGTGTGATTTCATCTAATTGTTTTGGAGTTATTTTATCTAATTCCGTTGGCCAATATAGAATAACGCATGCATAAGAGTTTATTTTCTCTTACATTGTATACTCATCACTTTTAAAATATGAACACTTCAAGATTAATTTTGTATGGCATGCCGGGCATCGCTAACAGTTATCAATGAACAATCCATCCATACCACTCCATTATATCATTTATTTAGGTACAAAGTGTGCAGGGCTTTTTTGTGAACTGGCATTTTTGCTGGACGTATACGATTTGTATTTTGAACACCCTTTTTAAATAAAGGTAATTGTGCATCCTGCATTCAGGTTTGGCGGGCGACAGGGTAAATAGTCACGTCTTAAGATACTATTGCATGCATATTTTTACATCACGAGAAGCATGCCTTTAAAAAAAATATTTATATTTTGTTGAATGCGCAACATTCGAAAGTTGGGATGGCATAAAGTGCTGATTTAAGTTGGCTGGTTGAATTGATTTCTAAATACATAAATTCTTGTTAATAGCCGCGCATTAATGTTTGGGTTGGATAAGTTCATACCGGCGAAGGAAGTATTAATAGTTTGGGCGATCCCAATTCTTTGTAAGGCGTGGGTTGCCTTGCACTCATCCAAAATAAACCCGTTATTAACCAAAAGCAAGGAGTAAAGCAAGTAAGTATGAGACTGCTTGGATTTCAGTAAGTTCAGCATCAATTGCAAGGCAACGAAGGATGCAATTTTCCTTTAGAGCACGCGCAGCGGTTCAAACGCGCATACAAAGAACACGTGGGATATTTATCCTCAAGGATAGGTTCGCTGCACATACATACTGGAGGACACCTTAGGCGTGAAACTGGAACACGGTACATTCTGCACACATTCGCCTGGTTGCATCTGCCATATCAGCCAGTCTCTGAGGAAAACTCTTATAGGTATATCTACGTAAATACAATGGCCTGATAAAGTCAAGGGAGGACATTCATAAGAAATATATGTTTTAGAGAGAATATGCACAAATGATTATATATAATACTCTACACACGTTTAGTGCTCGTGTATAAGCAGCTGTGTAATTATAGGGATACATCATACGTAAGAATGTACGCAGGAAAACTCCGTTGGCAAAGCATACGCGGATTTTATACAAAATCGAGCACATGAATGCATGCATACAGTGAAGGCTTCATGCTATATTGAGCATGTATGTACTGACCGCTTAATCATCTTCTTTTTTTCTGCATTTTGCTACTTCTCATAGCACTTTGCTTAATTCACTTTCTTCTTCTTTGTACTTGACTGATGAAACAGGAACAGTTAGTTTATCGCTTAGCATGCAGCTGTGGCCTGGCACCATATATTTTTATTCAGTCTTACAATTAATTATATTCTACGGGAATAGCAAAAGTAAAGTAAGCGATGTTAGTAGTGAATAAATGTTAACTACAAGGTTGTATGCGAATAATTAATTTTCGGGCTGCGATGAATAAAGCGGAGCACGAAGCAAGTGGGTGTCTCAGTCAGATGCAGAAAACGGTGCATTACTTCATTTAGGAAAAGTTTTTATAGAATATTTCACCTCGTCGGCTTCAGATTCTAACACAGGCCGTCATGTAAGTGATGTATAGTTGACTTCAATAAGACGCTCACTTTTGGTGTCTGTTTGCGCATCCTCGAGCTGGATGGGAGTCAAAGAATCGTGATCTTTTGATAACTGCAATCAGGTAAACTGACAATTTCAAACATTTTTTGCTGGCTCTTTAAAAAAAATAGTTACTTGGGCCGTCTTCAATTTTACTTTTCTACGAAGATATCCAAGAATTCATCTGACAATTAGGGTGTTAATAACTATTAGAAAACTTTTAGCTTTTCGCCTGTCAACGTGATCAAGCATTTATTCATTCATACATATAAGTAAAAGCACGTGCGTACTGCATTGGTGAATTAATTATCAGAAAATGCCCATAACTGTAGTGTAAGAAGTGATTGATTTTCCAGCAAAATCTTTTTAAAGGACATTGCTTTGAAGTAGAGAGAGAAGTACCATGTGAGAACGGGATGTACAATACTCCGTTGTGTAGATCAATGGAAAATGCCTTGGTACTTAGGAATATACGCAGTCCATTGGTAAATCTTTGCGTCATATGTATAGTGTGATAGTCAGCCACCAACACAAGGCCGAGTAGAAAGTGCTTGGCTTATAGAAGTGAAATATCTGACGAATATCGGGAGTGTATTGAGTTTGGGCATTTAGCATGGGCTGTCATAACCTGTGTGAGATACTGAGAACCTGTGAATGGATGTAGAAGATTGGCAGGTGTAAGAATTCAATTTGGAAATTCAGATTACGCGCTAAGTCAGGTGCATTCCGTCCTGAGTAAGTGTAGTTCTTTGCACCATGTGTGTGCAATGTGCAATGCCGAACATATATAGCTGGCATTTAATATAGTGTCTTTAATACTGTGCGATCAGGGCAATCTTGCATATTAACACGTAAGTTGACATACTGTATATGCTTTGCTTTGTGTGATATTGACAAAGACAATCATGTGGACAGGAACGCTCGCTATCACGTTGGCCGCCATGTCGAATACCAATCTGATTTCTATGAACTACACAGTTCTGGATTTTTGGGTAAATAAAATGTATGTTTGACTTTGGCAAATTAATGTGAGCAATAACAATTGAATATTATTAGATTGTGTAACTCTCCATCATATCGATAATAAAATGTGCGGGCATACGCAGATTCAATATTAGTTATTACTGACACGGATCTTGATTTCAGATGAGTTTAAACCACTACATATTATTTTTCTTTAATATAGAGCAATAATGTTATATGGGTCGTTTGAAATGCTAATATTTGCGGGTTTGTGTAATTGATTTTATTAATGTAAGTATATATTTGCATTTCACGGCTGTGATGATGCGCTATTTAGGTATTGCATGGCATTGAACTATTGGACTTTGACTCGATTTTCGAACACGCTTTGCGTGAGTGGACATGCTGTACATGTAAGAGCGCTAGTGATCACATGGAAATAGTCGTGATAAACCGCAACCGCATTTATTAAAGTG